>JAPDDO010000247.1:95000-194574 GCA_027422415.1 Schizothorax lantsangensis | reverse complement strand
TATCACTTTTTATTTATCAGCAAGATTACATATTTGCTGTTAAACCATTTTATTATTATTATTTTCATCATTATTATTATAGTAGTAGTATTGTTATAGTTATAATTATTATAATCATTATTATTATTATCTGGAAACGTGACACAGTCTGTCAAGAACCAACACAACAAAGTTCAAACCCCCAAAATTGCTCACAATTGTACTATCTTAAGGACCAGTGTCAACAGCCTGAATTTCAGCTGTACCTCCGGAGGGCCTTTACAGATGGAACCAGGACCGTGAAGCTGCATCTCTGGCAGTCGGGATCCAACGCTGCTCAGCTACTCAAGCGACCTTGTTCACTGTGTCAACAACTACAGTGTCAAGGTGCTTGGAAGGAGCTGTCCCCTCTTTTCAGCCACCTTCTGTTTATACTGGTTAGTTTCAGCTTTCCATCAGGAGGCTATTTTCTATATCCATAAAATAGAATGATCTTTTTATGAATTTTCTGGAAAAGTAAATTTTCCTCTATTCTATTTTTTTGTCTGTCCAGGAGAGCTAATAGGTATAGATTACCTGTACCGCCAGACAGGGAGGGCCTTGCAGGATGTCCAGCCTGACTCAGAGGAGACTGAGCAGATGCTGGAAGATGTTGGCACTGAGGAAGAGTTGGAAGATGAGGGCTTTGATGATTCTGGTTTGGACCAACTGTTGAGCTACTGGTCCCATCCCCTGGTCCATCACCTGCCACCACCAGCTCAGCCGTCATTCCAACTCCCACCTCTCTCCAGACCACTGCACAACCTTCAGGGCCTGCATCTGCTATCACTACAGCTGCACTGGTTATTATGCTTGTCACATTTTTTTTATCATACTGTGTCAGTGGACTTTCGGTTGCTCCGGATAATTTAGACTTTCATTGTACTATAATAATAATTATTATTATTGTGTTAATAATAATAATAATCATAATCTTCATTGTATAATAATAATTAGACACATTTTCCAATCACAAAAAAATGCAATGCAATCATGAAATAGACAGAGATGAAAGACAATGAACAAAAATCTGAAGAATACATAAATTAATAAAAGCATACTGCAAAAGATAAGCTCTAATTGAAACCATTTTATAAAATGTGTTTTTATAAAAGTATTACATTTCCAGATTGGGCATGCTTGTCCCTGCTCTGCTGCTAGTCCCTCTTCACTGCCATCACCGTCACCCCTGCAGCACCACAACAACTGGCAAGTTTTTGTGACATGTTGTATCAGTGGTGTTATTGTCTTGCTTGTAATTGATTATTTTGATGTTTATTTCATTAGTATTATTATTTGTTATTATTACATTTACAGGCTGCAAATGAGCACACCGCTGCACCTCTGACCCAACAGCAGTCCTCCTTACTGTTCCATCGTCCAGCCTCTCTTGCACTACTCCAGCTACAAGTCCCTCTGGGCCACCTGCCATGACTCCAGCAGCACCACAGCAACAGCTGGTATGTCTTTTGTGACATGTAAACAGTGTGAAGATATGCTAATTTTCTGCCTGTGATATTGTTTTTATTTTATTTTTATATTTTCCTATATTTACCAGGCTGTGGATGAGCGCAACATCCAGGATGGACAGAGTGGACAGCCTGGCAGAGTACTTGGTGGGACTGAGGAATGAAACTGGACAAACACTTAACTCCAGCAGGCCAGTACCATCATAGCTCTGTGGCAGAACCTTCTACCATATGACCAGCAGCGTGTGGCGTACTCTGCACGGCACCAGTCACGTCTGACAACAGGACGCTTCAGGTGCTCTAAAAGAAACCTGAATTTACGCCAGCTGTGTGAGAGAGCATGACACGTTGCATGCTAGGATCGATAGGATCCCCTGCCCAGTGGCCAGATTGCTGTCGTCTGGTAGAGTGCATTTTTGTAAAACTCTGTGACATCCATAAAAGTCCAAAAACAGGGTAAATATGCACTGACTAGATGGACTCTAATTCTCAGAGACTACAGCAAGATCAGACAGCTGATCTGGGTAATGGTTGCAGTCATGCAGAGCTCTACTCTGCAGTTGTTTGATATTAATCAAACAACTCTCATTCAGTGGCACAACAAGCGACTGAAGAGCAGGAATGTAAATATTCTGCTGCAAGGGGTCAACTTGCCTGCTTCTATTCCTGTTGCTCCGGTCCTCTCCCACCAGTACAGGTACGCCCCACTGCTGCACCACCACGTCCTGGCCCTCAACATCAGTACCACTTGCCTCAAAGTACAACAGGACAAGCAGTGGACAAGAGGAAGTCTGCAGCTCCGGCCAACACACCCATTCTCTGCAGTCTGCCTGCCCAAGGTTGCCAGCTCAGAGGCAATTGTTCCCTCAGCAGACATCTCCACCTACCCCTGCCCCTTTGCCTACTGTCTCCAGCCCCAGCCCTGCCAGTGGCCCACCTGTGTATGTGTTTTTGGACCCCACAAGTCAATGCATACAAACGGATTGCTCCTGCTGGCCCCCTCTCCTCTCCACCACCTGCCCGGAGGTCTTACAATCGGAAAGTTGACAAAAATAAATGCAGTCAGTGCCAACAGCCCCGCAACAAAGAAAGTGGCCACAGCCAGTATTATGAGTACATATACTGTCCCCAAATGCTGGTATTCCACTTGACCAGTGGATGGAGGAGATGCGGAGGAAGAGGGCAGATAAGAAATAGATTAGTTTGTCTTTGTCTCACACTGTGTAGATGTGTAGTAGGAAATACTTCAGTAATGTTCTATTAGTTTGTTGATGTAACTGTTCAATATTCATCCCATATACAGGTCTGGTATTAAAAACAAAAAGCAACAACAGAAATTACACACTGTATATTACTGTTTTTTTTTTGTGTGTGTGTGTGTGTTGTGAGCTTTGCAAGGTGTGTTGATTTTGTTATTTGTATATATTTTTTTCCAGCTGACCAGAATCTTCTACCTTTATTACTTTGTGTATTTTGTTTATTTATTTATTTTAAATTTGTATTTTATATATAATTCTACAATTTATTTGTATCTATGATATGCTTACTGTGTGTTTGAGAGAGAAAGAAAGAGATAATTAAGATTTTGTAATAAATTTGTAATCTATTTAAACAGCAAGGCCTTTTCTTTATTTATTGCCAACAGTCACTCAGAGAAAACAATTACAAACTTTCAATTCTAATTCCTTTAATTTTTAAATTAGATTTGGGTATTGGGTATTTTTTCTCAAGCAATGTAAAACACATACATGCATACATATGTACATACATACAAAAATACATATGAATATAGTAATAACTTTTTATACATTTTAGTCAAAACAAAACATACATGTGTAGGTGTCCGCTAGTGCAACTAATTGATAGAAATGTTTATTGCATTGCTATGTAAATTAAGTTAATTATTATCTATATCGTTGTTACATAAATGTTCACTTAAGTAACATATATTTGACTGTATGACATTCATAATAAGCCATTGTCCTATTTGTATCAGTTAATAAGTGATTAATTAAATGATTCGTTATATTTCAGTTAGAATATTTGAGTTAGTTAGTTTTTGGTTAAAGATGCCTGGTCCAGTCGAGGATCGAACAGCCAACCTTTGGATCCACAGCGCCCCATGCAAAGTGTTATCTATGGACATATTTCTCAAACTAATAATGTAATATATGTGTCATGTAGCTTCTGACGGGCAGCAGAGTCAATATTAACTCTCATTTCACTTCATTTTTTCTCAATTTCTCAATTTTTCTCTCCTTTTCCTCCTTTTTCCTCCTTCCCCCTTCTTCTTCTTCTCCCCTCTCCTATACAGACTATTGTTCCCCAGCTTTAGCTCAGATGGTAGAGCGGAGGACTGTAGGAGGATTGTTGGCAATCCTTAGGTCGCTGGTTTGATTCCGGCTCGAAGGAATATGTTTTTCACGCACCCACTAGTTTTTTTTGGGCCCGGCTTCTCAAAGAACAAACAGAGCTTGAGTTCACGGTCCACCGTCGGATGGCAAAATAACATTCCCTGACCGGGAATCGAACCCGGGCCGTGGTGGTGAGAGCACCAAATCCTAACCACTAGACCACCAGGGAAGAGCTGTTTGCTTACTGGCCTCTTAATAACATGAGAACAAGCAAATAACAATAAAGGCCTCTGTCACATCCAAACGGACATGACTGGTGCAAGCACAAGATCCAGCAACCTGGGGGCCAGTGGCGCAATGGATAACGCGTCTGACTACGGATCAGAAGATTCTAGGTTCGACTCCTGGCTGGCTCGCTCTGCTGTTTTTTAGCGTAGCCGTCACTCCACAGCAGACCGAAGGCAAAATTGCGTTCCAGCCTGTGTTTGTTGTTATTGTTGTTCCGAACTAACAAATAATCAGCAACTCATCCAATTCAAACTGCGTCTCAGTTTCATTGTTAATTTCACAATTTGTCTTTTTTGTACCTTGACAGACCGACGATAGGCTGTTTTTCTTCAAGATAACGGTTACCAAGCAATACAGTATTTTCACCTGAACGCGACTTTAATGACCAGCTCATTGTATCTGTTCAGTGATCACAGGATCCCTTTGGGTGATTCTCGTCTTGCTAAATTATTCTCACATTGATAAAGTCAGTCATCAAAGGCCATAGGCCGCTAAAAACCCTGGCCTCACACCGGCACGCACATGGAAAGTGACCCAGAAGCCATGCCCCATTCTCGGCAGTTCCCATATGGTCTAGCGGTCAGGATTCTTGGTTTTCACCCAGGCGGCCCGGGTTCGACTCCAGTATGGGAAGGCAGGCTCCTGTTTCCTTCCATCCTAGAACGGCTAGCGTGTCTTACTGCGGCAGAAGCTTTTTTTTTGGACAGCAGTTGAACTACAGCAGGGTGCCCAACCCTGTTCCTGGAGATCTACCTTCCTGCAGAGTTCAGCTCCAACCCTGATCAAACACAACTGAACCAACTAATTAGGATCTGAAGGAGAACTTGATAATTAAAGACAGGTGTGTTTGATCAGGGTTGAAACTGAACTCTGCAGGAAGGTAGATCTCCAGGAACAGGGTTGGGCACCCCTGAGCTACAGAAACCTGATAGGCTGAGTTCTGCCCTAGAGCTTCACTGTATCTGTTTAGCGATCACAGGATCCCTTTGGGTGATTCTTGTATTGCTTTGTCCCTTCGATAGCTCAGATGGTAGAGCGGAGGACTGTAGGGGGATCGTTGGCAATCCTTAGGTCGCTGGTTCAATTCCGGCTCGAAGGAATATGTTTTTCACGCACCCACTAGTTTTTTTGGGCCCGGCTTCTCAAAGAACAAACAGAGCTTGAGTTCACGGTCCGCCGTCGGATGGCAAAATAACATTCCCTGACCAGGAATCGAAACCGGGCCGTGAGAGCGCCAAATCCTAACCACTAGACCACCAGGGAAGGGCTGTTTGTTTGCTGGCCTCTTAATAACATGAGAACAAGCAAATAAGAATAAAGGCCTCTGTCACATCCAAACGGACATGACTGGTGCAAGCACAAGACCCACCAACCGGTGGGCCAGTGGCGCAATGGATAACATGTCTGACTACGGATCAGAAGATTCTAGGTTCGACTCCTGGCTTGCTCGCTCTGCTGTTTTTTAGCGTTTGCCGTCACTCCACAGCAGACCGAAGGCAAAATGGCGTTCCAGCCTGTGTTTGTTGTTATTGTTGTTCCGAACTAACAAATAATCAGCAACTCATCCAATTCAAACTGCGTCTCAGTTTCATTGTTAATTTCACAATTTGTCTTTTTTGTACCTTGACAGACCGACGATAGGCTGTTTTTCTTCAAGATAACGGTTACCAAGCAATACAGTATTTTCACCTGAACGCGACTTTAATGACCAGCTCATTGTATCTGTTCAGCGATCACAGGATCCCTTTGGGTGATTCTCGTCTTGCTAAATTATTCTCACATTGATAAAGTCAGTCATCAAAGGCCATAGGCCGCTAAACAACCCTGGCCTCAAACCGGCCACGCACATGGAAAGTGACCCAGAAGCCCATGCCCTGTATCTCGGCAGTTCCCATATGGTCTAGCGGTCAGGATTCTTGGTTTTCACCCAGGCGGCCAGGGTTCGACTCCCGGTATGGGAAGGCAGGCTCCTCTTTCCTTCCATCCTAGAACGGCTAGCGTGTCTTACTGCGGCAGAAGCTTTTTTTTGGACAGCAGTTGAGCTACAGCAGGGGTGCCCAACCCTGTTCCTGGAGATCTACCTTCCTGCAGAGTTCAGCTCCAACCCTGATCAAACACAACTGAACCAACTAATTAGGATCTGAAGGAGAACTTGATAATTAAAGACAGGTGTGTTTGATCAGGGTTGAAACTGAACTCTGCAGGAAGGTAGTTCTCCAGGAACAGGGTTGGGCACCCCTGAGCTACAGAAACCTGATAGGCTGAGGTTCTGCCCTAGAGCTTCACTGTATCTGTTTAGCGATCACAGGATCCCTTTGGGTGATTCTCGTCTTGCTAAATTATTCTCACATTGATAAAGTCAGTCATCAAAGGCCATAGGCCGCTAAACAACCCTGGCCTCACACCGGCCACGCACAAGGAAAGTGACCCAGAAGCCCATGCCCCATTCTCGGCAATTCCCGTATGGTCTAGCGGTCAGGATTCTTGGTTTTCACGCGGAGGCCAGCCGCGGATAGGTGTAGAGCGCTGACTAGCCAATAGGAACGAAGGAAATTCCAGGGAGGCGGGACGCGTAAAATACACACATTTAGAGGTTCGAATCCCGCCTCGGCCACAAATAACATTAATTTAATATTAATAATAATTAATAATATTAATTTGTATAAGTTTTTCATCTAGATACACTTTAAGTACAATAAACATGTAATAAACGAACTTTGTGCACAAAGATAAAATAAATCTTGTAATAATTGTTCTTGTGTAGGATGTACAAAATGTGCAACAATCTTAATAAACATTTACATTATAATAGGGTATAGTTATCTCTAATATAGAAAATGTGAATGTGATTAATTGAAAAGAACATTTTGATCATGTTTTAGACATTTATTTTTAAAGAGACATTCACTTATATTTGTATAACTATGTACAGAAAACCCATATATATGAAATACAACCAATAAACAATAAAAAATAGAAAATCTCTCGTTTTATTTATAGTACAATAATATACATATATAAAACTGAAAAAAGGTAATTGCTACAGTACAGTACTAACCAAAACATAATAATTGAATAAATATACATTAAATAATTATAGATTAAACAACAACAATAAAATTTAAAGTTGTGGGAGAACAGGAAAAAACACAGAAAAATATGTGTTTTAATTAAATAATTATGTACAATTATGTATGTTTTAATAGTAACCAGTTATTAACATTTAGTGTTTACATA
This sequence comes from Schizothorax lantsangensis, assembly GCA_027422415.1. NCBI lineage: Eukaryota > Metazoa > Chordata > Actinopteri > Cypriniformes > Cyprinidae > Schizothorax > Schizothorax lantsangensis. Next base: position 187,208 of record JAPDDO010000247.1, on the reverse strand, counting down.
TCTGAGCAGATAATAACAATGCAAGTCTATAAATTAACTTATAAAAAACACTAAAATTAAAATGCAAATAAGGCCAATACTTCTGGTATTTTAATGAACAAATGGGAATAAATTAAACAATTTAAATTGTAAAGATTCAATAATAATAATAATAATAATAATAACAATAATAATAAAATCTAAAGTTGTAGAGAACAGGGAAAAAAAACAAGAAAAAAATTTTTTTAAATTAAATACAGAGTTTAATAGTAACAGTTATTATAGTAAAATATTTACAAAACTGAGCAAGATAAACCAATGCAAGTCAATAAAAAAAAAAAGAAAACTCAAATACAATGCAATACAATAACATAGAATACTTTTGGTATTATTTGTAATGAACAAATGGAAATAAATTAAATCATTTAAAATTACAGATTAAACAACAGTAATATTAATAATAATAATAAAATCTAAGTTGTGAGAACAAAGGTTAAAAAAAATAAGAAAAAAAATATTTTACAAAAATTATGTACTGAGTTTAATTGTAACAGTTATTAACATATAGTGTTTTAAACTGAAGCAGAAATAAAATCAATGCAAGTCAATAAAAAAAACTAAAATACAATGCAATACAATAAAATATATTACTTTTAGTATTTTAATGAACAAATAGAAATAAATAAATAATTTTAAATTATAGATTAAATAACAACAACAACAACATTTAATGATAATAATAGATTCTAAAGTTTTGGATAACACAGGAAAAAAAACAAGAAAAGTATGTATTTTAAAATTAAGTAATTATGTACAGAGTTTAATAGTAACAGTTATTAACATACAGTGTTTACAAAACTGAGCACGATAAACAATGCAAGTCAATAAAATAAAATAACACTAAATACAATGCAAATACAATAAAATATAATACTTTTGGTATTAAATGAACAAATGGAAATAAATGGAAATAATATATAAAAAAATTTTTTTAAAAGTGCAACAATATATATATACGTAACTTGTGCAGGAATGTCTTTGGAAAATGACATGCCCAGACCTCAAATACTGTTTTTGTAACACAGTGAAGTCATTTTTTTTTTCCTCCATCCACCTCTGCTTCTCAGCCTCATAGAATGGAGACTGCTGAAAGTCTCTCCATGCCATTTTCCGCATCATTCCTGAGCCTGATAAAGGGAAAACACTTTAGCAGGACAGTAAATGTATTTGCCTGCCGCTCCAGGGAAACCAGTATGATATGAGGACTGTTGGGTCCTTGTTTCAGTGGCAGGTGGCAGAATCTGCACAGACGACCAGTAGGATGCTCCACTGCGGACTTCCGCTTGCTTCTCTCCTCAGTGACCCTCTTCCTTTCTGCCCCTCTCTGCTTAGAGGCCTCCAGTTCCCGCTGGAAAAAAAGGAGTCCCTGCAAAGTCTTCAAAAGGCATTTGGGTTGTGGTCAGGCCCTCTGCTGAATATGTGTCAAATACTTTCTTGGAGCAGTAGAAGTATTTAACATCACTACCTTGATAAAAGAAATGTATTTGAGGAGCCATCACCCATGTATCGAGACTTAGGCTGGCACAGGCTAAAAACAGGATTTGGTTTGCTTTTTTTGCGGTGCTGCTGTTGTTGTTGCTGCTGACTGCCTGTTGCTGTTTCTCTACGATGTCCTTCACCATCTTCTCGAGCGCTGCCTGGTCCAGAGGGACAGTCTCAGGAACAGCCTTTGCAGGTGGATTAACAGGGGCAGGTGGGCAGTACTGTCACTGGGACACTGATGGTTTCACTGCCTGAGTGAGGCGCTGCCATAACTGCTGTGTCTCCAAGAGCCTTTTCTGGGCTGGTGTTGAGAGAAGCATTAGTATTCCTTTTTTTTAGCAAGGTGTTTTATGTACCTGCTTATGTGCTGCTTTGTGGTGAGTGCAGAAGGCTGTTGGGGTCAGTGCAGGCACTCTGTACCATAGCAGCATATTCAGCATCCATTTGTGTAAGGAGGGTCCTTGCTCCCGTGGTGCTTGGCCAGCAAAACATCTCAATGACATTTCTCATTGGATCCGTCCATCTGTTATGGTCCAACACAAAACCTCGGCCACCTGTCTTAATGGGTCCAGAGCGAGCAGCACAGGGAGAAGCAGCTACAGGCAGTGGTGATGTGCTTTGGAGTTCTTAAAAGAGATTCACAAAATTACTAAATTAAGTATTTGTGTTTTGTGTGCATAGATGAGGCAGACAGATACACACATTGACGCCTGTATACATAATATAATTACCTGCATCTAAAAGACACTCCTCAGATGTTTGTTCCTTCACTGTCACAGCACTTGGAGTGGAAAACTGGTGAAAAATTACGGTCTGTTGGGTGGTCTCTGGTTCTGCAGCAAGAGGGGTCTCAGCGGAGAAGTAATCCTCTAAGCATTCCTGAAATTGAGCAAAATGAGTGTAATATGCGAGTGAGGATTATAAAAGTATTTTTATCAAAAAGTTAAAGGCTTACCTGAGGATGGAAATGAGAATGGAACGCCAGACGAAGACTCTTCTTGCATCTCCACATCTCCTAGGTCTCTGTCTTCCTGCTTTTGTGTTTGTCAAAGTCAAGAGGCACAGGTCGACAGCCTGGCTCCACATATTGCAGGCCAAACCTCTCTCTGTGTCCCTGCTGGAGATGTGCAAGGCTGGATATTTGGGTTGCCCTGTCACTCTTATAGATGCCCTGTTTAACTCCATCATCAAAACAGGGTCAAACACTCCAGGTAAGACAACCCCAGGCTTCTTCAGGTCACCAGCCGCTGATAATTCCAGCGTGCCACACCAGTCATACCCTGTGCCTGGAACAACTGAGGAGAGACGCGATTGCCCGTTACCCACTGAGCCTGGTGGAAATGAAACCCTCCTGCTGTGAAGTGCCTCTGACAGGGATCCAAATTGGCACAGCAGCTCCATCACCCTTGACATGATTCAGCTGTAGGGTTCCACCGTGTCTGTAGAGGATCCTTCCTCCACCTCAGGGTCACTCAGGCAGCCTCTAAGGATGTGGATACGCTGAATCCACAATTTTTAACATTGAAGTGTTAAAAAAGGAAGATGTTGTAGGGATCCGTTGCCAGATAAGAAATGGTGAAGCACTTCTTCCACTCTTTGGACCAGTCTCTGGGATGTGGCACTTTGTCCTGCAGTGCTCTCTGATGTGCTGCTTGGTGGTGGATTAGCAGGCTCGATACCACAGAATCTGTATGCATTCTTCAGTTTCTCCAGGTCACTCTGATCAACTACAGTAGAAGGCAGGAAGAGAGAGGACTGGCAGAAGGAGCTATACAGAGGATGGTGCTCCGAAACACACTCCCCTGGTGAACGCCGCATACAGTGAAACAAGTCCAGTTTCACAACTATGTCCTCGTTGAACTTCCGGCAAGCGGCAGTAATTCTTGAGGTTCCTGATGTAACCTCTGCACAATAGCTTCAGAGGTCCTCCAGGCTTCCCACTGCTGGTGCTCATAAGGTCCTGGGTCCATCACTCTGAAAGTGGCACAGCAGTCCCTAAGTACATAAGGGGAAAGAAAAATTCATTATAATGAATTCATAACTTTGCTAACACCACTTGATGTAATGTGTGATTAGATGTGATGATTCATACCCCTTCACCCACTGGTACTTGGCCTTGGGAATACCAGCAGCACTGTAGCGATTGGCCAGCCCACAGTACAATGACTCCAGGGATTGCTCACTTTCACTCTGCAGCATCACCCAGGACAGAATCATCCAGTTCTCGTTCATCACAGCATAGGATGGACATTGTGCCAGATGAGAGGGTCACTTGTGACACTGTCACACAGGGACACATGTTTTACCTGCTCAGTATATTATATGATTTTATGTATATTTGAGTTTTAATAGGTTTTCATGTTGTCTTAGCCAATTTATTCCTCTTAACCATTTTAATGTGTGTATGTCTTTAAATGAGTCTGGGTCTGCCTGTCATGTGACTGATCACATGACAGGAAATAGGAAGCGGACAGCATAAAGGAGGCAGCATGCAAAACAATGGGGGTCATTGACCAAAGGCTGGATTGTGGAGTTACCTTTGAGGACTTTCCCTTCCAGAAGCTCACTTATTGGATTATCACTCTCGTTGGATTGTATATACACGGTGGACACTTATCACATTCACATTGGGACTTACAGCACGCTGGAATTCTTAAGGACTGTTTTAATGGTATGGAACAGAAAGACGCCGTGCTTTTAACAGCCTAGGATTTCTAGTTTTATTGTGTTGTTTTAGCTTCCTTGTGAACATTGTAAATACATATTTGAATTCACTTTTAACATTGTTGTCTGTCTCATCTTTTAAATACTCAAAGACCTCACAGTTTAATCTGACCCCATTTTAAATCTATGTAAATCGGCCGATAAGGCCGATCGTTACATATGGGGGGTGGCCCGTACGGGGAACGTTTAAAGATTTTAACGCTGTGTTGAGAAGAGTGTTTTAAGATGACAACAAACCAAGTCAATGCTGCTTCTTATAATACATCTGCTGGTTTTAAGGATGAACGGGTTTTACATCACTGTGAGTGTGTACAGCTTCGTGCTGAGGTGGTTGCTCTTAAAAACATTGTTTTAAAACTGAGAAGGATTTTAAAGACTCTGTTGAAAGTAATTTTAACCGTGAAGTGTGTTTTAGAGAGGCTGTGGATTTTAAATTTGGAAAAGTGGAGGAATCTATCAAGGATGCCGTGGCGACACTAGAGAGAGAGGTCATCGACTGTTTTAAGAGGAGAGACAAGAAATGGGCGAAACAGCTGGACCAAAAGAAAGATCCAGAAGCCGCCATCTCCCCTCCCACTGCGACGACCAGCCCAGTGCCTCCCACGTCAACCCCTGGCTTTCCTCTGGCCAACCATCCCAGCACATCTACCCCTTCACGGACAACCAACAGAGCAACCGATGGAGAATTCTGCCCCACCACTCCAACTGGGCCAGACTTCGACCACATCTTCTCCATCATCCCCTTCTCCAGAGAGCAACTCAGCAGCGCACAGGGTGATGACGGCACTCTCCAGGGACTTTCCATCTCCCCCTCCACTCCACTGACCAACAGGATCGAAGTGCGGGAACACCAGGGTTTGCTGTACCGGCGGATCCAGAAGGGGGACGATGTCTACAAGATCCAGCTAGTCGTCCCGAAGACCCTGGTCCGCCAGACGGTACAGCACTTCCACCAGAGGACAGCAGAGAAACACCATGGGCGTCTAAAGACCCTCCTGCAGACCCTGGAAGTTGCCTGGTGGCCCTCAATCCGCAGCGACATCTTGGCGTTCGTCCGGGACTGCAAGTCGTGTGGTGTGGAGGCCAAGAAGTGTGCTGTCATCAACCCTAGCAACAAACCACCTCATCATCCACCTCATCCCCGTTCATCAGCATCAATCACATCACCAAAAAAGAGACCCGCAAACCGGATGGGAGGAAACGCCAGGGGGGCTGGCGGACCAGCAAGGCTGGGTGCAACTTAGTCCTGGGAGGAGCGGCGCCACCTACCCAAGAACACCCAGGCTGGTATTGGATTCCATCTCTCTCTAGTGTTCCATAGATTCCTCCGGCGGACTAGTGCCTGTGTGGGAGGGCCTAGTTTTATCTAACTATTACAAAGACATTTTAAGACACACATTTTAGAGGATACCCACTACATGGACAATGGCTGACAGTACCTTTAAGGGACTAGTCTCTTCCCGGGAGCCGTAGGCTAAGGGGGGGGACTATGTGACACTGTCACACAGGACACATGTTTTAACCTGCTCAGTATATTCTAATGATTTTATGTATATTTGAGTTTAATAGGTTTTCATGTTGTCTTAGCCATTTTATTCCTCTTAACCATTTTAATGTGTGTATGTCTTTAAATGAGTCTGGGTCTGCCTGTCATGTGACTGATCACTTGACAGGAAATAGGAAGTGGGACAGCATAAAGGAGGCAGCATGCAAAACAATGGGGGTGACTGACCAAAGGAATGCACCAGCTGGATTGAGGAGTTGTTTTAAGGACTTACCATTCCAGCATCTCACTTGTTTTGGATTATCACTTTCTTTGGATTGTATATACACCGGTGGACACTTTTACATTGGAACTTACAGCACGCTGGATTTCTTAAGGACTGTTTTAACGGTATGGAACTGATAGACTCTGTGCTTTTAACAGCCTAGGATTTCTAGTTTTATTGTGTTGTTTTAAGTTCTTTGTGAATTCTGTAAATACACTATTTATTACTTATACTTTTGTTGTCTCATCTTTTTAAAACACTTATTTTACCTCACACAGTTTAATCTGACCCCTTTTAATTATTGTGACATCTTCCAATAAGGCCGATCGTTACATATGGTGGCCCGTACGGGGAACGTTTAAAGATTTTAACGCTGTGTTGAGAAGAGTGTTTTAAGATGACAACAAATCAACTTAATGCTGCTTCTTTTAATACATCTGCTGGTTTTAATGATGAACGGGTTTTACATCACTGTGAGTGTGTACAGCTTCGCGCTGAGGTGGTTGCTCTTAAAAACATTGTTTTAAAACTGGAGAAGGATTTTAAGACTCTGTTGAAAGTAATTTTAACCGTGAAGTGTGTTTTAGAGAGGCTGTGGATTTTAAATTTGGAAAAGTGGAGGAATCTATCAAGGATGCCGTGGCGACACTAGAGAGAGAGGTCATCGACTGTTTTAAGAGGAGAGACAAGAAATGGGCGAAACAGCTGGACCAAACGAAAGATCCAGAAGCCGCCATCTCCCTCCCACTGCGACGACCAGCCCAGTGCCTCCCACGTCAACCCTGGTTTACCTCCGGCCAACCATCCCAGCACATCTACCACTTCACGGACAACCAACAGAGCAACCGATGGAGAATTCTGCGCCACCACTCCAACTGGGGCAGACTTCGACCACATCTTCTCCATCCTCCCCTTCTCCAGAGAGCAACTCAGCAGCGCACAGGGTGATGACGGCACTCTCCAGGGACTTTCCATCTCTCCCTCCACTCCACCGACCAACAGGATCGAAGTGCGGGAACACCAGGGTTTGCTGTACCGGTGGATCCAGAAGGGGGACGACATCTACAAGATCCAGCTCGTCGTCCCTAAGAACCTGGTCTGCCAGACGGTACAGCACTTCCACCAGAGGACAGAAGAAAGACATCATGGGCATCTGAAGACCCTACTGCAGATCCTGGGAGTTGCCTGGTGGCCTTCGGCCCGCAGCGATGTCTGGAGGTTCATCGAGAGCTGCAAGTCGTGTGGTGTGGAGGCCAAGAAGTGTGCTGTCATCAACCCTAGCAACAAACCACCTCATCATCCACCTCATCCCCGTTCATCAGCATCAATCACATCATCCACCAAAGAGACCCGCAAACCGGATAGGAGGAAACACCAGGGGGGCTGGCGGACCAGCAAGGCTGGGTGCAACTTAGTCCTGGGAGGAGCGGCGCCACCTACCCAAGAACACCCAGGCTGATATTGGATTCCATCTCTCTCTAGTGTTCCCATAGATTCCTCCGGCAGACTAGTGCCTGTGTGGGAGGGCCTAGTTTTAGCTAACTTATTACAAAGACATTTTAAGACACACATTTTAGAGGATACCCACTACATGGACAATGGCTGACAGTACCTTTAAGGGACTAGTCTCTTCCCCGGTAGCCGTAGGCTAAGGGGGGGGACTATGTGACACTGTCACACAGGACACATGTTTTACCTGCTCAGTATATTATAATGATTTTATGTATATTTGAGTTTTAATAGGTTTTCATGTTGTCTTAGCCAATTTATTCCTCTTAACCATTTTAATGTGTGTATGTCTTTAAATGAGTCTGGGTCTGCCTGTCATGTGACTGATCACATGACAGGAAATAGGAAGCGGACAGCATAAAGGAGGCAGCATGCAAAACAATGGGGGTCATTGACCAAAGGCTGGATTGTGGAGTTACCTTTGAGGACTTTCCCTTCCAGAAGCTCACTTTATTGGATTATCACTCTCGTTGGATTGTATATACACCGGTGGACACTTATCACATTCACATTGGGACTTACAGCACGCTGGAATTCTTAAGGACTGTTTTAATGGTATGGAACAGAAAGACGCCGTGCTTTTAACAGCCTAGGATTTCTAGTTTTATTGTGTTGTTTTAGCTTCCTTGTGAACATTGTAAATACATATTTGAATTCACTTTTAACATTGTTGTCTGTCTCATCTTTTTAAATACTCAAAGACCTCACAGTTTAATCTGACCCCATTTTAAATCTATGTAAATCGGCCGATAAGGCCGATCGTTACACACTTTTCTAGCAACTTTGCGTGTGTGATCTGACCTAAACACCTGTCCAAAAGTGCCTTGTAGGAGCTGAGTGAGAGCTGCTCCCTGCCGCTGATATTCATGAAGAAGGCACTCTACTAAATAGTGTGCAGAGACAGACACCCCATGCCACCCATCAGTGTCTTCGTAACCCCCAAACGGTGCAGGTGTGTCATCCTTCCTCAGTGCCCCAGTGATGGTTTTCTGACCATACAGCCCTGCTTCAGCATCCCTGACGTTCTGCACACTGAGAAGGTAGGCCAGATGGGCTCTTTCATATTTAAGGTGAAGCACCTCAGACAGCTGGTTGGCCATGTCATTAGGGGATTTTCCAGAGCGCCTCAGCTCATCCATCACCGTTTTACAGATTGCCTTTTTATGGGTGAGGAAGGCTGGCAAGATGTTTCTGAATCGTAGTGGTAGCATGTCCAGCCACTGAGGTTTATCAGCGAACCAGTATCTTTTGCATGCCTTACAACACAGACGGGAAGCAAGGATGTAATATTGCCCGGTAGTACCAAGGATCACTCGGGGTCTTCCCACACCGGAGGACACAACATTAGGATTTTGACAGCCGTAGAGACAAGGCAGGATGTAATTGTTCCTAAGCCTTTCCATTATACTGTGCTCAGGTTTCCAAATAAAAAAGGGATGGAGCTGGAAGTATTTGGGTGAGGGAAGGCCCGTGTTTGTCTCTATAAGCTCAGGCTGAGGTGGATAGCGCCACAAGGAGACCATATTCATGAGGTGTCTTACTGGGTGTGATCCTGGCCAGATCCCCATGGACTCCATCTCTGTCTTCATCCAAATTATTTGATGAAGAGAGCAGTTCCAGCGGCTAATATCTTGCAAGTAGCTAGGAACAGGTACATCTGTCTGTGCAGACGGCATTGATGCAGGAGCTGTAGGTGTTGATTGTGCTGCAGGAGGTGGTACAGAGCCATCAGTCTGTGAAGAAGGCATTCTGGGACTGGGACTGGGAGAACTAGAGACTGCATGTGATGTCGGCAGAACTGCATGGAACACAAAGTAAAGGAAATGTATACATTTTATATATATATATATATATATATATATGTATGTGTGTGTGTGTGTAAAACACTGATTGCACATGATGTGTATTTAACTGTCTTTACCTTTTATGGTCAAGTAGCTGAGAACAGGGGCTTCAGTCAGTGCAGATGGCATTGGTGCAGGTGTTGATTGTGCTGCTGGAGGTGGTGCAGAGCCTTCACCCGTGAAGAAGGCCTATACACAGGAACTGATGTAGATGGAGGCTGCAGCAGATCTGCATGGAACAGCACAGGGAGGAAATTAAAAACATATTAAAACACTGAATGTACATGATGTGTGGTTAACTGTCTTTACCTTTTTTGGTCAAGTAGCTGGGAACAGTTGCTTCAGTCAGTGCAGATGGCATTGGTGCAGGTGTTGATTGTGCTGCTGGAAGTGGTACAGAGCCTTCACCCCGTGAAGAAGGCCTACACACAGGAACTGATGTTGATGGAGGCTGCAGCAGACCTGCATGGAACAGCACAGGGAGGAAAATAAAAACATTGAAACACTGAATGTACATGACGTGTATTTAATTGTCTTGACTACATTAAATGACTAGAATCATTGTTTATTCTATCATTCTATTTATTCTAGTAATGCAAATTCTAATAAATGTTCAAAAGTCTGTAAGCAAACATTCCACTTTTAACAACAAATAAAACCAGTTTAAATACCATGCATACAATTCATGAAGTGCACTCACCCTCACCACTGGTATGTTCAAACCTTAACAGTAGTTAGAACAAAAGAACATGTTTTTTTAGAACAGGCAAGAACACTGCCAAAACAACAAATAAGATAATTAAATTCAGAAATGGAGGATAAGCCTGTATGTAACAGAATAAGCCTCCAAATCTGATGTGGAAAGTAACCTGTTGTAGATAAGATTGTGGATCCTGTGACTGCAGATGATCCTGAAAATTAAGCGTTATAATTTGAATAGTTTTGCTCCAGTATGTGCAATTTTATGCATCATAAACATGCTTAACTTGACATGGCTCTGTATAACACACGACATGATTCTTGATTCACTTACTCAGCTGTGTGAGATATTTTGCTGGAGAAAGACTCAGCATCATCCTCTCCAGTTCTTCATCCTCCTCCATCACTATAAAACAAAATCAATGCATCAGTAGGCTTTAAGAATCAATATAAGCAAATTTGCGTGAATTTTATTAACTTACCAGGCTGATCAAAGGCAGTACTGGAAGGAATAGGTGGTCTTGTAGTAGAAGCTGATGGTGAGGGCAACGGAGGAGTGTTTTTCGTCAGCTGTTTTTGCTGCTGTTTTAAAAGATACTGCTGCAAATTGTACTTTTTGCTGCCTGGAACACACTTCTGCTTCATTATAAAGTAAGCATATCCGTCTGCCCTGGTATCCCAAATTTTCCTCCAAGTGTCTTGTGCTCTTGTTCCAAATCCAACAGTATCGTCATCCTCTATCAAAACTGGTGATGGATCTGGCCTTTTAAGGTACCTTTTAAGATCCTCAATTTCCTTAAAGCTTCTTGAGTATTCAAGAAAGGAAATGAGGCTGTCCTTGCAAGGACCCTCTGGGTTGAACTGCCCAGCCTGTTCTTCTTCCTCAACCTTATTGGACAAGTACAAAGCATAGCCGACATCATTTTCTAATAACCACCTGAAAGACTTGCCCTTGTACTTGCCGAACTGAAGAATGTATTCTCCCAACACCTCTCGCTTGTCAGAGACATCCCCTCCTCTCTGTAAGACAACAGAACAGGCATTCATCCTGACCAGATCTTCTCTTTGAGGTGTTGACTTGTCCTGCAATGAAGGGTTGTCTTTCATTCTTTTTGCCTCTTCTGATGGGTCCCGGCGTAAATGGCCTGATGGGCCTTTCCTGAAAGACACCTTGACTCTCCCGGGGAAAAAAACTGTTTTCTTCATGATGCTGTTCTGAAATCATGGCCACATGAACATACTTAATATAATAAAATCAGACAACAGTTATATATAAAATAGTTATTTTAAATTGCCATAATATTTCATATTATTACTGTTTTTTGGCTGAATAAATGCAGCCTTAGAGCATAAAAGACTTGAAAATTAAAGTAGCTGTTTAATAAATTTGTGTTATTTAATATTCATTATTTAATTCACTTAATATATGTGTGAGTACGTATGTAAAAAGTTTTAATATGAAAATGTATATATAAAACAAGTTTAATTAAAAATGTTGTTTTATACTCACACACGTTAAATTATACCATTAAATTGCACACGCATTTTTTTGTATTATTTTTTTTTTGTAATTTAAATGTAATAACGTTATATGTGTGTAATCCATATTAAATACATTATGAGTATCATATTGCAATGTTAACATTTTCTAAATATTTTTTTAAGTAACATAGTAAGAGATCAATGATGAAACATTCACTCTTACAAAGAAAGTGAAACTATTAAATTATATAAAATAACAGCTGTATTTTCAACGATGAGTTTGGTTTAATGTTCCCTAACATCACAAATCATTCAACACAATCAACAATACCATTACGTTACATGAGAATATAAATGCAATTTATATGATAATGTATATACAAAACAGTAAGTTAATATTGTTAAAGTAAGCTAAAGTATAAAGTAACGTTAAGTAAATATTGCTTTCAAATTACCTTCTCGGTTTGACAACTTAATTGCGTTGATCTTGAACTATGACGTAAAAACAGCGGTCACCTGAGGTAAAACTTTTGCCAAGGTAGTTAAGACAGTAAATACTTGTCAGAAAACTTGTTTTGTTTTGTACAACAATTCGGTAAACAGATATCGCTCCGATCGTGAAACTGGTCTCCCCTCCTCCACTCACTGGGAATGATTGACAGTCACACTAGGCTTCTTAAATTCCCCGCCACGGAAAAGGTGAAACAGCGCCATGAAATCTACGCGTGGCCAAAAATATATTACATCCGTAGTGTTAAGCACTACCATAGAGAATGAATGGGAAAAGTTAAGGGAAGTTAAGCTCAACTATATTCGGCTCCCGCGCCCAGGTGGCCCGGGTTCGACTCCTGGTATGGGAAGGCAGGCTCCTCTTTCCTTCCATCCTAGAATGGCTAGCGTGTCTTACTGCGGCAGAAGCTTTTTTTGGACAGCAGTTGAGCTACAGCAGGGGTGCCCAACCCTGTTCCTGGAGATCTACCTTCCTGCAGAGTTCAGCTCCAACCCTGATCAAACACAACTGAACCAACTAATTAGGATCTGAAGGAGAACTTGATAATTAAAGACAGGTGTGTTTGATCAGGGTTGAAACTGAACTCTGCAGGAAGGTAGATCTCCAGGAACAGGGTTGGGCACCCCTGAGCTACAGAAACCTGATAGGCTGAGGTTCTGCCCTAGAGCTTCACTGTATCTGTTTAGCGATCAGAGGATCCCTTTGGGTGATTCTTGTATTGCTTCATCCCTTCGATAGCTCAGATGGTAGAGCGGAGGACTGTAGGGGGATTGTTGGTAATCCTTAGGTCGCTGGTTCGATTCCGGCTCGAAGGAATATGTTTTTCACGCACCCACTAGTTTTTTTGGGCCCGGCTTCTCAAAGAACAAACAGAGCTTGAGTTCACGGTCCGCCGTCGGATGGCAAAATAACATTCCCTGACCGGAAATCGAACCCGGGCCATGGCGGTGAGAGCGCCAAATCCTAACCACTAGACCACCAGGGAAGGGCTGTTTGCTTGCTGGCCTCTTCATAACATGAGAACAAGCAAATAAAAATAAAGGCCTCTGTCACATCCAAAACGGACATGACTGGTGCAAGCACAAGACCCAGCAACTGGTGGGCCAGTGGCGCAATAGATAACGCGTCTGACTACGGATCAGAAGATTCTAGGTTCAAATCCTGGCTGGCTCGCTCTGCTGTTTTTTTAGCGTAGCCGTCACTCCACAGCAGACCGAAGGCAAAATGGCGTTCCAGCCTGTGTTTGTTGTTATTGTTGTTCCGAACTAACAAATAATCAGCAACTCATCCAATTCAAACTGCGTCTCAGTTTCATTGTTAATTTCACAATTTGTCATTTTTGTACCTTGACAGACCGACGATAGGCTGTTTTTCTTCAAGATAACGGTTACCAAGCAATACAGTATTTTCACCTGAACGCGACTTTAATGACCAGCTCATTGTATCTGTTCAGCGATCACAGGATCCCTTTGGGTGATTCTCGTCTTGCAAAATTATTCTCACATTGATAAAGTTAGTCATCAAAGGCCATAGGCCGCTAAACAACACTGGCCTCACACCGGCCATGCACATGGAAAGTGACCCAGAAGCCCATGCCCAGTTCTTGGCAGTTCCCATATGGTCTAGCGGTCAGGATTCTTGGTTTTCACCCAGGCGTCCCGGGTTCGACTAGCGGTATGAGAAGGCAGGCTCCTCTTTCCTCCCATCCTAGAACGGCTAGCGTGTCTTACTGCGGCAGAAGCTTTTTTTGGACAGCAGTTGAGCTACAGCAGGGGTGCCCAACCCTGTTCCTGGAGATCTACCTTCCTGCAGAGTTCAGCTCCAACCCTGATCAAACACAACTGAACCAACTAATTAGGATCTGAAGGAGAACTTGATAATTAAAGACAGGTGTGTTTGATCAGGGTTGAAACTGAACTCTGCAGGAAGGTAGATCTCCAGGAACAGGGTTGGGCACCCCTGAGCTACAGAAACCTGATAGGCTGAGGTTCTGCCTTAGAGCTTCACTGTATCTGTTTAGCGATCAGAGGATCCCTTTGGGTGATTCTTGTATTGCTTCATCCCTTCGATAGCTCAGATGGTAGAGCGGAGGACTGTAGGGGGATTGTTGGTAATCCTTAGGTCGCTGGTTCGATTCCGGCTCGAAGGAATATGTTTTTCACGCACCCACTAGTTTTTTTTGGGCCCGGCTTCTCAAAGAACAAACAGAGCTTGAGTTCACGGTCCGCCGTCGGATGGCAAAATAACATTCCCTGACCGGAAATCGAACCCGGGCCATGGCGGTGAGAGCGCCAAATCCTAACCACTAGACCACCAGGGAAGGGCTGTTTGCTTGCTGGCCTCTTCATAACATGAGAACAAGCAAATAAAAATAAAGGCCTCTGTCACATCCAAAACGGACATGACTAGTGCAAGCACAAGACCCAGCAACTGGTGGGCCAGTGGCGCAATAGATAACGCGTCTGACTACGGATCAGAAGATTCTAGGTTCAAATCCTGGCTGGCTCGCTCTGCTGTTTTTTAGCGTAGCCGTCACTCCACAGCAGACCGAAGGCAAAATGGCGTTCCAGCCTGTGTTTGTTGTTATTGTTGTTCCGAACTAACAAATAATCAGCAACTCATCCAATTCAAACTGCGTCTCAGTTTCATTGTTAATTTCACAATTTGTCATTTTTGTACCTTGACAGACCGACGATAGGCTGTTTTTCTTCAAGATAACGGTTACCAAGCAATACAGTATTTTCACCTGAACGCGACTTTAATGACCAGCTCATTGTATCTGTTCAGCGATCACAGGATCCCTTTGGGTGATTCTCGTCTTGCAAAATTATTCTCACATTGATAAAGTTAGTCATCAAAGGCCATAGGCCGCTAAACAACACTGGCCTCACACCGGCCACGCACATGGAAAGTGACCCAGAAGCCCATGCCCAGTTCTCGGCAGTTCCCATATGGTCTAGCGGTCAGGATTCTTGGTTTTCACCCAGGCGTCCCGGGTTCGTCTTCCGGTATGGGAAGGCAGGCTCCTCTTTCCTTCCATCCTAGAATTGCTAGCGTGTCTTACTGCGGCAGAAGCTTTTTTTTGGACAGCAGTTGAGCTATAGCATGGGTGCCCAACACTGTTCCTGGAGATCTACCTTCCTGCAGAGTTCAGCTCCAACCCTGATCAAACACAACTGAACCAACTAATTAGGATCTGAAGGAGAACTTGATAATTAAAGACATGTGTGTTTGATCAGGGTTGAAACTGAACTCTGAAGGAAGGTAGATCTCCAGGAACAGGGTTGGGCACCCCTGAGCTACAGAAACCTGATAGGCTGAGGTTCTGCCCTAGAGCTTCACTGTATCTCTTTAGCGATCACAGGATCCCTTTGGGTGATCCTTGTATTGCTTCGTCCCTTCGATAGCTCAGATGGTAGAGCGGAGGACTGTAGGAGGATTGTTGGCAATCCTTAGGTCGCTGGTTTGATTCCAGCTCGAATGAATATGTTTTTCACGCACCCACTAGTTTTTTTGGGCCCGGCTTCTCAAAGAACAAACAGAGCTTGAGTTCACGGTCCGCCGTCGGATGGCAAAATAACATTCCCTGACCAGGAATCGAACCCGGGCCGTGGCGGTGAGAGCGCCAACTCCTAACCACTAGACCACCAGGGAAGGGCTATTTGCTTTCTGGCCTCTTATTAACATGAGAACAAGCAAATAACAATAAAGGCCTTTGTCACATCCAAAACGGACATGACTGGTGCAAGCACAAGACCCAGCAACCGGTGGGCCAGTGGCGCAATGGATAACGAGTATGACTACGGATCAGAAGATTCTAGGTTCGACTCCTGGCTGGCTTGCTCTGCTGTTTTTTAGCGTAGCCGTCACTCCACAGCAGACCGAAGGCAAAATGGCGTTCCAGCCTGTGTTTGTTGTTATTGTTGTTCCGAACTAACAAATAATCAGCAACTCATCCAATTCAAACTGTGTCTCAGTTTCATTGTTAATTTCACAATTTGTCATTTTTGTACCTTGACAGACCGACGATAGGCTGTTTTTCTTCAAGATAACGGTTACCAAGCAATACAGTATTTTCACCTGAATGCGACTTTAATGACCAGCTCATTGTATCTGTTCAGCGATCACAGGATCCCTTTGGGTGATCCTCATCTTGCTAAATTATTCTCACATTGATAAAGTCAGTCATCAAAGGCCACAGGCCGCTAAACAACCCTGGCCTCACACCGGCCACGCACATGGAAAGTGACCCAGAAGCCCATGCCAATTTCTCGGCAGTTCCCATGTGGTCTAGCGGTCAGGATTCTTGGTTTTCACCTAGGCGGCCCGGGTTCGACTACCGGTATGAGAAGGCAGGCTCCTCTTTCCTTCCATCCTAGAACGGCTAGCGTGTCTTACTGCGGCAGAAGCTTTTTTTGGACAGCAGTTGAGCTACAGCAGGGGTGCCCAACCCTGTTCCTGGAGATCTACCTTCCTGCAGAGTTCAGCTCCAACCCTGATCAAACACAACTGAACCAACTAATTAGGATCTGAAGGAGAACTTGATAATTAAAGACAGGTGTGTTTGATAAGGGTTGAAACTGAACTCTGGATGAAGGTAGATCTCCAGGAACAGGGTTGGGCACCCCTGAGCTACAGAAACCTGATAGGCTAAGGTTCTGTCCTAGAGCTTCACTGTATCTGTTTAGCGATCACAGGATCCCTTTGGGTGATCCTTATATTGCTTCGTCCCTTCGATAGCTCAGATGGTAGAGCGGAGGACTGTAGGGGATCGTTGGCAATTCTTAGGTCGCTGGTTCGATTCCGGCTCGAAGGAATATGTTTTTCACGCACCCACTAGTTTTTTTGGGCCCGGCTTCTCAAAGAACAAACAGAGCTTGAGTTCACGGTCCGCCGTCGGATGGCAAAATAACATTCCCTGACCGGGAATCGAACCCGGGCCGTGGCGGTGAGAGCGCCAAATTCTAACCACTAGACCACCAGGGAAGGGCTGTTTGCTTGCTGGCCTCTTATTAACATGAGAACAAGCAAATAACAATAAAGGCCTCTGTCACATCCAAAACGGACATGACTGGTGCAAGCACAAGACCCAGCATCCGGTGGGCCAGTGGCGCAATGGATAATGCGTCTGACTACGGATCAGAAGATTCTAGGTTCGACTCCTGGCTGGCTCGCTCTGCTGTTTTTTAGCGTAGCCGTCACTCCACAGCAGACCGAAGGCAAAATGGCGTTCCAGCCTGTGTTTGTTGTTATTGTTGTTCCGAACTAACAAATAATCAGCAACTCATCCAATTCAAACTGCGTCTCAGTTTCATTGTTAATTTCACAATTTGTCTTTTTTGTACCTTGACAGACCGACGATAGGCTGTTTTTCTTCAAGATAACGGTTACCAAGCAATACAGTATTTTCACCTGAACGCGACTTTAATGACCAGCTCATTGTATCTGTTCAGCGATCACAGGATCCCTTTGGGTGATTCTCGTCTTGCTAAATTATTCTCACATTGATAAAGTCAGTCATCAAAGGCCATAGGCCGCTAAACAACCCTGGCCTCACACCGGCCACGCACATGGAAAGTGACCCAGAAGCCCATGCCCCATTCTCGGCAATTCCCATATGGTCTACCGGTCAGGAATCTTGGTTTTCACCAAGGCGGTCCGGGTTCGACTCCCGTTATGGGAAGGCAGGCTCCTCTTTCCTTCCATCCTAGAACGGCTAGCGTGTCTTACTGCGGCAGAAGCTTTTTTTGGACAGCAGTTGAGCTACAGCAGGGGTGCCCAACCCTGTTCCTGGAGATCTACCTTCCTGCAGAGTTCAGCTCCAACCCTGATCAAACACAACTGAACCAACTAATTAGGATCTGAAGGAGAACTTTATAATTAAAGACAGGTGTGTTTGATCAGGGTTGAAACTGAACTCTGCAGGAAGGTAGATCTCCAGGAACAGGGTTGGGCACCCCTGAGCTACAGAAACCTGATAGGCTGAGGTTCTGCCCTAGAGCTTCACTGTATCTGTTTAGCGATCACAGGATCCCTTTGGGTGATCCTTGTATTGCTTTGTCCCTTCGATAGCTCCGATGGTAGAGCGGAGGACTGTAGGAGGATTGTTGGCAATCCTTAGGTCGCTGGTTCGATTTCGGCTCGAAGGAATATGTTTTTCATGCACCCACTAGTTTTTTTGGGCCCGGCTTCTCAAAGAACAAACAGAGCTTGAGTTCACGGTCCGCCGTCGGATGGCAAAACAACATTCCCTGACCGGGAGTCGAACAAGGGCCGTGGCTGTGAGAGCGCCAAATCCTAACCACCAGACCACCAGGGAAGGGCTGCTTGCTTGCTGGCCTCTTATTAACATGAGAACAAGCAAATAACAATAAAGGCCTCTGTCACATCCAAAACGGACATGACTGGTGCAAGCACAAGACCCAGCAACCGGTGGGCCAGTGGCACAATGGATAACGAGTCTGACTACGGATCAGAAGATTCTAGGTTCGACTCCTGGCTGGCTCGCTCTGCTGTTTTTTAGCGTAGCCGTCACTCCACAGCAGACCGAAGGCAAAATGGCGTTCCAGCCTGTGTTTGTTGTTATTGTTGTTCCGAACTAACAAATAATCAGCAACTCATCCAATTCAAACTGTGTCTCAGTTTCATTGTTAATTTCACAATTTGTCATTTTTGTACCTTGACAGACCGACGATAGGCTGGCTCGCTCTGCTGTATTTTAGCGTAGCCGTCACTCCACAGCAGACCGAAGGCAAAATGGCGTTCCAGCCTGTGTTTGTTGTTATTGTTGTTCCGAACTAACAAATAATCAGCAACTCATCCAATTCAAACTGCGTCTCAGTTTCATTGTTAATTTCACAATTTGTCATTTTTGTACCTTGACAGACCGACGATAGGCTGTTTTTCTTCAAGATAACGGTTACCAAGCAATACAGTATTTTCACCTGAACGCGACTTTAATGACCAGCTCATTGTATCTGTTCAGCGGTCATCCTAGACCACCAGGGAAGGGCTGTTTGCTTGCTGGCCGGCCTCTTAATAACATGAGAACAAGCAAATACCAATAAAGGCCTCTGTCACATCCAAAACGGACATGACTGGTGCAAGCACAAGACCCAGCAACCGGTGGGTCAGTGGCGCAATGGATAACGCGTCTGACTACGGATCAGAAAATTCTAGGTTCGACTCCTGGCTGGCTCGCTCTGCTGTTTTTTAGCGTAGCCGTCACTCCACAGCAGACCGAAGGCAAAATGGCATTCCAGCCTGTGTTTGTTGTTATTGTTGTTCCGAACTAACAAATAATCAGCAACTCATCCAATTCAAACTGCGTCTCAGTTTCATTGTTAATTTCACAATTTGTCATTTTTGTACCTTGACAGACCGACGATAGGCTGTTTTTCTTCAAGATAACGGTTACCAAGCAATACAGTATTTTCACCTGAACGCGACTTTAATGACCAGCTCATTGTATCTGTTCAGCGATCACAGGATCCCTTTGGGTGATTCTCGTCTTGCTAAATTATTCTCACATTGATAAAGTCAGTAATTATAAAGTCATCAAAGGCCATAGGCCGCTAAACAACCCTGGCCTCACACCGGCCACGCACATGGAAAGTGACCCAGAAGCCCATGCCCCATTCTCGGCAGTTCCCATATGGTCTAGGGGTCAGGATTCTTGGATTTCACCCAGGCGTCCCGGGTTAGACTCCCGGTATGGGAAGGCAGGCTCCTCTTTCCTTCCATCCTAGAATGGCTAGCGTGACTTACTGTGGCAGAAGCTTTTTTTGGACAGCAGGGGTGCCCAACCCTGTTCCTGGAGATCTACCTTCCTGCAGAGTTCAGCTCCAACCCTGATCAAACACAACTGAACCAACTAATTATGATCTGAAGGAGAACTTGATAATTAAAGACAGGTGTGTTTGATCAGGGTTGAAACTGAACTCTGCAGGAAGGTAGATCTCCAGGAACAGGGTTGGGCACCCCTGAGCTACAGAAACCTGATAGGCTGAGGTTCTGCCCTAGAGCTTCACTGTATCTGTTTAGCGATCACAGGATCCCTTTGGGTGATTCTTGTATTGCTTCGTCCCTTCGATAGCTCAGATGGTAGAGAGGAGGACTGTAGGGGGATCGTTGGCAATCCTTAGGTTGCTGGTTCGATTCTGGCTCGAAGGAATATGTTTTTCACGCACCCACTAGTTTTTTTGGGCCCGGCTTCTCAATGAACAAACAGAGCTTGAGTTCACGGTCCGCCGTCGGATGGCAAAATAACATTCCCTGACCGGGAATCGAAACCAGGCCGTGGCGGAGAGAGCGCCAAATCCTAACCACTAGACCACCAGGGAAGGGCTGTTTGCTTGCTGGCCTCTTAATAACATGAGAACAAGCAAATAACAATAAAGGCCTCTGTCACATCCAAACGGACATGACTGGTGCAAACACAAGACCCAGCAACCGGTGGGCCAGAGGCGCAATGGATAACGTGTCTGACTACGGATCAGAAGATTCTATTTTCGACTCCTGGCTGGCTCGCTCTTCTGTTTTTTAGCGTAGCCGTCACTCCACAGCAGACCGAAGGCAAAATTGCGTTCCAGCCTGTGTTTGTTGTTATTGTTGTTCCGAACTAACAAATAATCAGCAACTCATCCAATTCAAACTGCGTCTCAGTTTCATTATTAATTTCACAATTTGTCTTTTTTGTACCTTGACAGACCGACGATAGGCTGTTTTTCTTCAAGATAACGGTTACCAAGCAATACAGTATTTTCACCTGAACGCGACTTTAATGACCAGCTCATTGTATCTGTTCAGCGATCACAGGATCCCTTTGGGTGATTCTCATCTTGCTAAATTATTCTCACATTGATAAAGTCAGTCATCAAAGGCCATAGGCCGCTAAACAACCCTGGCCTCACACCGGCCACGCACATGGAAAGTGACCCAGAAGCCCATGCCCCGTTCTCGGCAGTTCCCATATGGTCTAGCGGTCAGGATTCTTGGTTTTCACCCAAGCGGCACGGGTTCGACTCCTGGTATGGGAAGGCAGGCTCCTCTTTCCTTCCATCCTAGAACGGCTAGCGTGTCTTACTGCGGCAGAAGCTTTTTTTGGACAGCAGTTGAGCTACAGCAGGGGTGCCCAACCCTGTTCCTGGAGATCTATCTTCCTGCAGAGTTCAGCTCCAACCCTGATCAAACACAACTGAACCAACTAATTAGGATCTGAAGGAGAACTTGATAATTAAAGACAGGTGTGTTTGATCAGGGTTGAAACTGAACTCTGCAGGAAGGTAGATCTCCAGGAACAGGGTTGGGCACCCCTGAGCTACAGAAACCTGATAGGCTGAGGTTCTGCCCTAGAGCTTCACTGTATCTGTTTAGCGATCACAGGATCCCTTTGGGTGATTCTTGTATTGCTTCGTCCCTTCGATAGCTCAGATGGTAGAGCGGAGGACTGTAGGGGGATCGTTGGCAATCCTTAGGTCGCTGGTTCGATTCTGGCTCGAAGGAATATGTTTTTCACGCACCCACTAGTTTTTTTTGGGCCCGGCTTCTCAAAGAACAAACAAAGCTTGAGTTCACGGTCCGCCGTCGGATGGCAAAATAACATTCCCTGACCGGGAATTGAAACCGGGCCGTGGCGGTGAGAGCGCCAAATCCTAACCACTAGACCACCAGGGAAGGGCTGTTTGCTTGCTGGCCTCTTAATAACATGAGAACAAGCAAATAACAATAAAGGCCTCTGTCACATCCAAACGGACATGACTGGTGCAAGCACAAGACCCAGCAACCGGTGGGCCAGTGGTGCAATGGATAACGCGTCTGAATACGGATCAGAAGATTCTAGGATCGACTACAGGCTGGCTCGCTCTGCTGTTTTTTAGCGTAGCCGTCACTCCACAGCAGACCGAAGGCAAAATGGCGTTCCAGCCTGTGTTTGTTGTTATTGTTTGTTCCGAACTAACAAATAATCAGCAACTCATCCAATTCAAACTGCGTCTCAGTTTCATTGTTAATTTCACAATTTGTCATTTTTGTACCTTGACAGACCGACGATAGGCTGTTTTTCTTCAAGATAACGGTTACCAAGCAATACAGTATTTTCACCTGAACGCGACTTTAATGACCAGCTCATTGTATCTGTTCAGCGATCACAGGATCCCTTTGGGTGATTCTCGTCTTGCTAAATTATTCTCACATTGATAAAGTCAGTCATCAAAGGCCATAGGCCGCTAAACAACCCTGGCCTCACACCGGGCACGCACATGGAAAGTGACCCAGAAGCCCATGCCCCGTTCTAGGCAGTTCCCATATGGTCTAGCGGTCAGGATTCTTGGTTTTCACCCAGGCGGCCCGGGTTAGACTCCTGGTATGGGAAGGCAGGCTCCTCTTTCCTTCCATCCTAGAACGGCTAGCGTGTCTTACTGCGGCAGAAGCTTTTTTTGGACAGCAGTTGAGCTACAGCAGGGGTGCCCAACCCTGTTCCTGGAGATCTACCTTCCTGCAGAGTTCAGCTCCAACCCTGATCAAACACAACTGAACCAACTAATTAGGATCTGAAGGAGAACTTGATAATTAAAGACAGGTGTGTTTGATCAGGGTTGAAACTGAACTCTGCAGGAAGGTAGATCTCCAGGAACAGGGTTGGGCACTCCTGAGCTACAGAAACCTGATAGGCTGAGGTTCTGCCCTAGAGCTTCACTGTATCTGTTTAGCGATCACAGGATCCCTTTGGGTGATTCTTGTATTGCTTCGTCCCTTCGATAGCTCAGATGGTAGAGCGGAGGACTGTAGGAGGATCGTTGACAATCCTTAGGTAGCTGGCTCGATTCTGGCTCGAAGAAATGTGTTTTTCACGCATCCACTAGTTTTTTTGGGCCCGGCTTCTCAAAGAACAAACAGAGCTTGAGTTCACGGTCCGCCATCGGATGGCAAAATAACATTCCCTGACCGGGAATCGAAACCAGGCCGTGGCGGTGAGAGCGCCAAATCCTAACCACTAGACCACCAGGGAAGGGCTGTTTGCTTGCTGGCCTCTTATTAACATGAGAACAAGCAAATAACAATAAAGGCCTCTGTCACATCCAAACGGACATGACTGGTGCAAGCACAAGACCCAACAACCAGTGGGCCAGTGGCGCAATGGATAAGGCGTCTGACTACGGATCAGAAGATTCTAGGTTCGACTCCTGGCTGCCTCGCTCTGCTGTTTTTTAGCGTAGCCGTCACTCCACAGCAGACCGAAGGCAAAATGGCGTTCCAGCCTGTGTTTGTTGTTATTGTTTGTTCCGAACTAACAAATAATCAGCAACTCATCCAATTCAAACTGCGTCTCAGTTTCATTGTTAATTTCACAATTTGTCATTTTTGTACCTTGACAGACCGACGATAGGCTGTTTTTCTTCAAGATAACGGTTACCAAGCAATACAGTATTTTCACCTGAACGCGACTTTAATGACCAGCTCATTGTATCTGTTCAGTGATCACAGGATCCCTTTGGGTGATTCTCGTCTTGCTAAATTATTCTCACATTGATAAAGTCAGTCATCAAAGGCCATAGGCCGCTAAACAACCCTGGCCTCACACTGGCCACGCACATGGAAAGTGACCCAGAGGCCCATGCCCCGTTCTCGGCAGTTCCCATATGGTCTAGCGGTCAGGATTCTTGGTTTTCACCCAGGCGGCCCGGGTTAGACTCCTGGTATGGGAAGGCAGGCTCCTCTTTCCTTCCATCCTAGAACGGCTAGCGTGTCTTACTGCAGCAGAAGCTTTTTTTGGACAGCAGTTGAGCTACAGCAGGGGTGCCCAACCATGTTCCTTGAGATCTACCTTCCTGCAGAGTTCAGCTCCAACCCTGATCAAACACAACTGAACCAACTAATTAGGATCTGATGGAGAACTTGATAATTAAAGACAGGTGTGTTTGATCAGGGTTGAAACTGAACTCTGCAGGAAGGTAGATCTCCAGGAACAGGGTTGGGCACCCCTGAGCTACAGAAACCTGATAGGCTGAGGTTCTGCCCTAGAGCTTCACTGTATCTGTTTAGCGATCACAGGATCCCTTTGTGTGATTCTTGTATTGCTTCGTCCCTTCGATAGCTCAGATGGTAGAGCGGAGGACTGTAGAGGGATCGTTGGCAATCCTTAGGTCGCTGGTTCGATTCCGGCTTGAAGGAATATGTTTTTCACGCACCCACTAGTTTTTTTGGGCCCGGCTTCTCAAAGAACAAACAGAGCTTGAGTTCACGGTCCGCCGTCGGATGGCAAAATAACATTCCCCGACCGGGAATCGAACCCAGGCCATGGCGGTGAGAGCGCCAAATCCTAACCACTAGACCACCAGTGAAGGGCTGTTTGTGTGCTGGCCTCTTAATAACATGAGAATAAGCAAATAACAATAAAGGCCTCTGTCACATCCAAACGGACATGACTGGTGCAAGCACAAGACCCAGCAACCGGTGGGCCAGTGGTGCAATGGATAACGCGTCTGACTACGGATCAGAAGATTCTAGGATCGACTACAGGCTGGCTCGCTCTGCTGTTTTTTAGCGTAGCCGTCACTCCACAGCAGACTGAAGGCAAAATGGCGTTCCAGCCTGTGTTTGTTGTTATTGTTGTTCCGAACTAACAAATAATCAGCAAGTCATCCAATTCAAACTGCGTCTCAGTTTCATTGTTAATTTCACAATTTGTCTTTTTTGTACCTTGACAGACCGACGATAGGCTGTTTTTCTTCAAGATAACGGTTACCAAGCAATACAGTATTTTCACCTGAACGCGACTTTAATGACCAGCTCATTGTATCTGTTCAGCGATCACAGGATCCCTTTGGGTGATTCTCGTCTTGCTAAATTATTCTCACATTGATAAAGTCAGTCATCAAAGGCCATAGGCTGCTAAACAACCCTGGCCTCACACCGGCCACGCACATGGAAAGTGACCCAGAAGCCCATGCCCCGTTCTTGGCAGTTCCCATATGGCCTAGCGGTCAGGATTCTTGGTTTTCACCCAGGTGGCCCGGGTTCGACTCCTGGTATGGGAAGGCAGGCTCCTCTTTCCTTCCATCCTAGAACGGCTAGCGTGTCTTACTGCGGCAGAAGCTTTTTTTTGGACAGCAGTTGAGCTACAGCAGGGGTGCCCAACCCTGTTCCTGGAGATCTACCTTCCTGCAGAGTTCAGCTCCAACCCTGATCAAACACAACTGAACCAACTAATTAGGATCTGAAGGAGAACTTGATAATTAAAGACAGGTGTGTTTGATCAGGGTTGAAACTGAACTCTGCAGGAAGGTAGATCTCCAGGAACAGGGTTGGGCACCCCTGAGCTACAGAAACCTGATAGGCTGAGGTTCTGCCCTAGAGCTTCACTGTATCTGTTTAGCGATCACAGGATCCCTTTGGGTGATTCTTGTATTGCTTCGTCCCTTCGATAGCGGTGCCTGAGGACCGATCGTCTGTCTATATCAACAAATCACGTCTCTGCATTTCTATCTTATGACAGCCCATCAGATTTCACCATTCCCATTTTCTGCATTTAATGACAGCCAATCAGCGTGGCCCTTTTCTATCTTGAAGCTGGGATGCAGGAGCATGCGCATTAAGTCCGCCTCCCATCGCTCACGGCGAGTTAAGTTATTATATTCTTGTGAGTTATTTTGGGAAAAAATCCGGTTAAATCCGTTTTTGAATTTAGCGACTTGGGAATCAAATCCACCCAGGTAAGATTCATCAAATTAATTAACCAGCTAGCTAAAAATAAGAAAAACCCTATAGGAGTTAACATTAAATAGTTTTTAAATAAACTTTTAATTTTTTTAGGTAAGGTGTTGTTTTATTTAGTTCGCTAGCTAGCTATGAATGAATGGATGGAGCTAGCTGAAACGTAATTTCGGCAGAGAAACAAACGATTTGCATTGTTATAATTAGTAGGCTATAACGTTGGTTTACCGTTGGAGCAATACCTGATATAGTGTTCACTTTTAACACCCAAAATGATTGAGTTTTGTGTTGTATTCAGGTGTTACACCTGTTATAACAGGAGACTTTGTGTTTACCAACTGAAAATGAACTTAATATTGTGGGATTACAAATTGTATTTAAATGTTTAACTTAGATTCTTATTATCCACTTCCTGACTCAATGTATAACTGTGCTTTGTCTCAATCAAGTCATGTTGATTGGCAGAGATTCAAAGCACCCAGACGTTGATTCAAAGAACCCCTGGCCCAGACGTTGATTCGTTAGGTTGATTGGATTAGTGTCTATCTTTCGGAGCCCCCTGGCCCAGACGTTGATTCGTTAGGTTGATTGGATTAGTGTCTATGCATTTGATTATGTTGATGAGATTAGAACCACGGGAAGTAGCAACAAACTAACGCCTCCCTCATGTGTTTGCTTTGTTTGAATTTGTCTCCACCTCCAAGAATCCCTCCTCCAAAAATGCCTATAAAATAACCTTGTAAAGTTACTTAAGATTGAGATTTCGATGACTACAGCATACCAACAGCTTGTGTTCTCAATAAAGAATCCTGCTGACGATCCAATCCGATTTCTCCTGGTCTTCTCTTCTGAGTTTTCTACACCTTAGAAGAACCAAGTTCACAACAGATGGTGCCGTGACCCGGATAGAGCTCCTCACCTGAATCCAGATTGAAACTTCAAGCTCAACAAAGATCTGACTTCGTTCCAGTCTGAATCTTTCTGTACAACCAAGGGTTGGTGAGTGTCACTCTATCCAAAAGAACCTTTAAGACCAGTACAAATTTGTTATCCTCTGCGCCGTCAGAGAAGAGTTAACAGACAGCTGTAGGGTTTGGTTAACTAAGTTATCCTCTAAAAAATTCCTTTTTGAGATGAAGGTTATCCTCTGTCCAGACAGGGAAGATTAGCATTACGTGATAATATTTGTTATCCTCTGTTTTGGCAGGGAAGAATTGGTTATCCTCTGTTCTTTCAGGGAAGATTAGCATTACGTGTTAATATTTGTTATCCTCTGTTTTGGCAGGGAAGAATTGGTTATCCTCTGTTCATGCAGGGAAGATCAGCGTAAAGTGCTAGTAATTTGTGTTATCCTCTGCTTTGCCAGGGAAGGTTAACAATAGTTGATCTGTGTTAACAAGTGTACCCTCTGTTGATCAGAGAAGTTTTAGTGTTTTCATTGTGTGGTAACAAAGAAACTCACAAAATGTTTAGAAAGAATGCTAGGCTGATTCCAACCACAGAAAAGATGGGTCTTGCGACTCCTTTGTGGTCAGATAGTGAATTCAAAACGCTGTTAGGGGAACAAATGGACCTAATAGTCACTGAAAAAGTTAGACAAGAACTAACGCAGAAATATGAGATTCATCCAGACAAGACTTGGTCGGTAGATGAGTGTAAAAAGGTGCTAGGAGCAAGTATTCGTAAGAACAATGTGAAAGGCATTATCTGTTGTCACAGAGAATTCAGTGTAACACTAGCTACACAACAGTCTCAGCGTAACTCAGAGCTAGAGAAACAGAACAATGAACTCCGTGCTAGAGTATCCACTTTGACTAAGAAATTGAACCTCAAGAAAGCTGCAGCAAAAACTGATGTGGAAGTTAGTCAGCCTGATAACATTTACCCTGATTTACAAGCGTTTTTTGAAACAGATGTAGCTCTCCAATCAGTAACCGATGTGCCTGTAAATTCCGTCAATGTGTGTGGTGCTAGGAGAAGATCTCAGGGAATCAAACAGAACAATCAAAACCAGGCTAAGCAAAATGCATCAGGAAGGAGTACCATGGGTGGAAGCACTGCCCGCAGTACTGTGTAGTATGAGAGCATCACCTAACAGATCAGTAGGACTGAGCCCTCATGAGATTATTACTGGACGCCCAATGCAGATGCCAGGTGTGATTGATCTTAGAAATGCTGATGTGCACATTGCTTCAGATGCCCTGATCGCTTACTGTGAAAACCTCACAAAGGCAGTGCAGAGTGCCAAAGAGAGAGTTGAGTCGTGTTGGCAGACTCCACCAGAAGGTGGACACACAATCATCCCAGGTCAATGGGTCATGATAAAGGCGTTCAGAAACAAGCCATTAGAGCCTAAGTGGTACGGACCACATCAAGTGATGTTGATTACAGCTGCTGCAGTATTGTGTCAGGGAAGGAAAACTTGGACTCATGTGTCACACTGTAAAGTTGTTCCTCCCCCTGCAGGGATAGGATAGGACAGACACAAGAACCAGTGAGGAGCCCAGGGAAGAACCGAAAGCAACAGGCTTCGGGGGCCAACCCTGCGGTGAAGATTTCCTCATAGGCCTTTCCCCATCCAATAGTCCATCCTTTCCTCACTGTTCTTTAGGTGTCGCAGGAATTGAGAAATAGGGAAAGAAGGAACAACAATAGCAGACTATATTTGAACAGAGGATACAACCCTAATGTTTGCAGACTCTACAACAAATACTGCTATGTGCCGTTGTTCTCTTTTGTTTTGGTTTTTTTTTCTTCCTCTGTGCAGATACCACTTGATGGCTGTCCTGAGATCCATATGCACCGCCCTTCTCACCTGCGGATGAAGCCACAACCTCTAGAAAACAACTAGACCCATTGCCGAGCCAACTATCACACAAGAAAGAGAAAAGAAAGAAGAAAAAAAAAAAAAAAAAAAAAAAAAAAAAATACACAACGCAGAGACTCACATACGGGAACTTCAGTCATCCATCAACATGATCAACAAAATCCAACAAGACATTCTTGGTCTTTCAGCAAAATTACACCAGATGACTGAAGATAATTATTCATGGTTCGGAAACTTGTTAGGTAAACCCTGGCTGTGGATCAAGGAAATAGCAATTCTGCTGTTGGTTCTCCTACTTGCGTACTATCTATGCATCCACAGTATCAAGTGTTTCTTTCAGCAAATGACTCCCGCCTCTCACGAGGAAATGACAGTTCCAACCAGAAAAGATTATTACCCGTAAGAACTTCACGGACCCTAATTGCATGTTTTGTTTCTGTGTCAGCATGCAATTACATATAAGCAACACAGAACATGTACAATGTGCCGGTAACGATTACAAGTTACAAGAATTAACTTTTAAGTATCTAAATTTGTATTTTGTGAGAGTTATTAGAACTCTCAAAGGGGGAATTGTGGGATTACAAATTGTATTTAAATGTTTAACTTAGATTCTTGTTATCCACTTCCTGACTCAATGTATAACTGTGCTTTGTCTCAATCAAGTCATGTTGATTGGCAGAGATTCAAAGCACCCAGACGTTGATTCAAAGAACCCCTGGCCCAGACGTTGATTCGTTAGGTTGATTGGATTAGTGTCTATCTTTCGGAGCCCCCTGGCCCAGACGTTGATTCGTTAGATTGATTGGATTAGTGTCTATGCATTTGATTATGTTGATGAGATTAGAACCACGGGAAGTAGCAACAAACTAACGCCTCCCTTATGTGTTTGCTTTGTTTGAATTTGTCTCCACCTCCAAGAATCCCTCCTCCAAAAATGCCTATAAAATAACCTTGTAAAGTTACTTAAGATTGAGATTTCGATGACTACAGCATACCAACAGCTTGTGTTCTCAATAAAGAATCCTGCTGACGATCCAATCCGATTTCTCCTGGTCTTCTCTTCTGAGTTTTCTACACCTTAGAAGAACCAAGTTCACAACAATATGATTGTAATAAATTACTTCTATATGTGCTACTATGTATTAATATATTATACACTGAGGTGAAATGTGCTAGAATTTGCTGATTTACAAATGCTATCAAAATTACTTCTATAACTATGCATTAATATATTATACACTGAGGTGAAGTGTACTAGAATTTGCTGATTTACAAATGCTATCTATATACAGGATTTTTATAGTTAAAACTACCCATGTTGATATGGTTATACCATGTACTGAATAGTTACAAATTTAAATTTAATAGTTACAATTTTATTTACTCTAGTAATGGAAGATGGCTTCCAAACACAAAAAGCACAGGGCCATGGGCGACGAGGAGTGGATGTCGCGCCTGCGAAAGTTTGCTGCTGTAGGGGTCTGGCCTTCTGAGGCAGGAAACAGGCCGGCACCCCGCCAGAGAAAGTGGCATGACATGTATCTGAAGGTAAATTTAGATAAAGTGATGTGTGTACAATCATACAACATAAAGCTATGTCATATTGAAAGGGGTCACATTTTTATGATTCACTGTCAAACAATATTACAGATTGTAAAATGTCCAGTGCAGTTGAGGGGACAGATGTCTTTGTTTGGAGGGACACAGACATGTAGTTGTGGATTCCATACAACAAAGGTATCAAAAATCTTTTCCTAAAATTATGAAGTCTTGGTGTTGTTGTCTCTATTATTACATTTAATTTTATTTTCTCTTAATCTGCAGACTTCCATGTCAGTATCCTCTTCAATGGCACCAGGTCCCTTATCTGCATCACTTGTTGCATCATCTGCCGCAACACCTGGGCAGACAGCAACACCTGGACAGACAGCAACACCAGGGCAGGCAGCAACACCTGGGCAGACAGTAACACCTGGACAGACAGCAACACCTGGGCAGACAGCAACACCTGGGCAGACAGCAACACTTGGACAGACAGCAACACCTGGGCAGACAGCAACACCTGGACAGACAGCAACACCAGGGCAGACAGCAACACCAGGGCAGACAGCAACACCTGGGCAGACAGCAACATCTGGACGACTTACACCCCGCAAGCCAATTTTGACTATGGCATCAGTACGTAATGAGGATTTACTGATACTGATATTTAATTTTTTTACGTATTCAAATATATGCATTTTAATTTACAAGGCTCCTCTTAAGATGACTTTTTAAAAAAACATTTTTTCAGTTTATCAAGCCGCGGTTCGGTGGGTCTCAGGGTGCTGCTTTAACGCCAAACTTAAATTTGGGCAGGAAGCCTGCAACCAAGGTAATGTAAAGAGAATGAGAGTTTGAATTTGATTTTACAATCATATAATCAGTCATATAATACAATAGTGTATGATGCACTCTTATTCTTGTTATGCCTGGGTATTCTTGTTAGCCTACTGTTATTTTCATTCCATAAAGATATGTTGAAATTATGTTGTCATTACTGTATTTCCTAATAAGGACAGATTAATATTATATATTATGTTGTAAACTGTGGTCATATTCTCTCAGCCCATCAGTTGCACTTCCGAATCTTCTGCCATGTCCAGCACTGTCACAAGTGCCATGACAAGGAGGACACCATCGCCTGCTCGCAGTCCCAGGAAGTACATTCAGACTGTCTCGCCTCTGTCTCTTCCTCCCTCTCCTGTGGACACAACCACCTCCTCGATACCATCTGTAGCTGCTAGAGCTGTGAGAAACTCTTAAATTAAGTGGTTTTCTTCACAATGATACTTAACTTCAAATAAGCATATTTTATGTGTGACTTGCAATCATGTATATATATATTTTTGCCTTTTTTTATTTATAAAGGTAATGTTAGCTGCTGCCGCCTCCTTCTCTGGTACCTCCTCTGCTCCTCTTGCCCCTGTAACCTCTGCATCTGCCACTGCCACCTCTTTTTTTGTCACCTCTGCTTCTCCATCTGTGGTTGGTCGCTCAGCTCACCCCACTGCTGACATGGAGACTGCTCCTGGTTCAGAGCCTGGCTGGCTGCCTGCAAAGCTGATGGGGACCATACCACCTCAGGATCAGAAGTGGATTTCATCTGCTCTGTGGAAGAACAAGCGGCTGCGCACTGACCTGAAGCTGTGGTATGATCCACCGGAGCCAGCGCTCATTTATCATCAGGCCCCCGCTCCAGAGCGTTTTTTTACACATCGGCTTCTCTTGTGGATGCCATACCACCTTTGGCGGGTCAGGCTGTCCTGTCCTGTGTGTGGAAAACAGCTCACAGGTTATGGAGCCCACAAGAGAGCCCGCCATGTTTTGGATGTGGATAGGTACTACCTGATGATCACAGAGACTCTCTGGTGCAGTTCAGCTGGTTGTAAAACGAGTTACATTTCCACCAGCAAGACCATCTTGGACCAGCTGGATTTTGCACACAGAATGGAGTTCCGACTGATCCTGACATGAAGGTGAGTATACTGAAATTATTTAGCCTGTGTCACAAATGTTTGTCATTCAAACACACTATAAATGAGCTTGTTTTAATGTTTGCCATTTTTTTGGTCTCTTTTTCACTTTGTTTCTTAATACAGATATGCCTGTGACATACGGGTGATCCGTTTTCTGAGGGAGAGGACCCTGGGTAATAGCCCCAGTCGGTTGGTCAGGCAGCTGAGGGAAAATCACAGCGAGTAGTGGCTTAAGCGTGTTTGTCGCTACCTTGGCGCATGCTCAGACTTCGCTGTTCAGCCAAGCCTGCACCCTATCAAGTTCCAGGACCCTCCTAAGCCAGTGGCTGTTCCTTCCCACCGGTGGATGCTGGCTGTTTATGGCCGAGACATCTTAAGCAGAATGGATCAAATAAAAGCCAGCATAACATCCACCTTTGGCAATATATTAAAAATGGATTCCACAAAAAAGGTAAATATTTTTAACTCTTACCACTGTAAAATCCTACCTCACAAACAAAAGTCTAAAATACAACATGAGCAGAGAAGACATACAAAATGAAATTAATGCTTTGTATATATATATATATATATATATATATATATATAAAAAACAGTATTATTTCAGTATTTTACATGTAAAGGAAACAGTTTATTTGGGCTTTAGGCATTCACTGTCTTTTCTGTGTGATCACAGATCACCAAGAAGCTATCAGGCTTTGCCAAGGGGACCGCCTTGTGGCTTACATCTGTGAGCAATGAGGTGGGCCAAATCCTCATCAGTGTCCTGACTGCTCAGGAGGGTCCTGCACTTGACACCATGGCTGCCGATCTCATCCGCAGGTACAGCGATGCTGGTGTGGCTCCTCCTCAGCTTCTCTATGTTGACTGTGAATGTTGTCGAGAGGGCACAGGACAGACAAAACTAAAACAAAGATTTGGTGGGTGGCCAGACCTGGTTGTAAAGCTTGACATATACCACTTCATGCGGCGACTGGCATCTGGGTGTACAAAGGATGCACATCCTCTTTACCCCATCTTTATGTCCAGACTGTCAAGCTGCATTTTTGAGTGGGACAGTGGAGACGTTGCCTTGCTTCGTCAAGCTAAGAGGGAACAGTTGAAACGAGAAGGTGTTCCTGGGATCACTGAAAAACTAGTGGACCAGCAGATATCCAAGGAGGAACTGGCGTTGCACTGCAGGAGGCGGACAAGAGGGGAGCAGCAGATGATCATAATGATTGAACAGCTTCTTAATGAGCTCATGGGGGTAAAGGGCAGAGACTATCTTGGTGTCCCTCTCTTGGACCACGAGAGAATGCAGAACATATGGCAAACCCAGATGAAGCATGTGAAATGCATTCAGGATGAACCAGGTGTCCTCTTGTACACTGTAACTGGCACCACTACCAAGGAGGGCATTGTCTTGCCAAACTACAGATGTGCAAGAGGGTCCACATCTCTTGAATCATTTCACTTGCATCTGAACAGGTTCATTCCAGGTCAGTATGAATCACTTTTTATTTATCAGCAAGATTACATATTTGCAGTTAAACATTTTATTATTATTATTATCATCATTATTATTATTAGTAGTAGTATTGTTATAGTTATAATTATTATTATTATTATTATTATTATCCTGGAAACGCTGACACAGTCTGTCAAAGAACCAAACACAACAAGTTAACCTAACAAAATTGCTCACAATTGTACTATCTTAAGGAACCAGTGTCAACAGCCTGAATTTCCAGCTGTACCTCCTGGAGGGCCTTTACAGATGGAACCAGGACCGTGAAGCTGCATCTCTGGCAGTCGGGGATCCATCGCTGCTCAGCTACTCAGGCGACCTTGTTCACTGTGTCAACAACTACAGTGTCAAGGTGCTTGGAAGGAAGCTTGTCCCCTCTTTTCAGCCACCTTCTGTTTATACTGGTTAGTTTCAGCTTTCCATCAGGAGGCTATTTTCTATATCCATAAAATAGAATGATCTTTTTATGAATTTTCTGAAAAGTAAATTTTCCTCTATTCTATTTTCTTGTCTGTTCCAGGAGAGCTAATAGGTATAGATTACCTGTACCGCCAGACAGGGAGGGCCTTGCAGGATGTCCAGCCTGACTCAGAGGAGACTGAGCAGATGCTGGAAGATGTTGGCACTGAGGAAGAGTTGGAAGATGAGGGCTTTGATGATTCTGGTTTGGACCCAACTGTTGAGCTACTGGACCCATCCCCTGGTCCATCACCTGCCACCACCAGCTCAGCCGTCATTCCAACTCCCACCTCTCTCCACACCACTGCGCAACCTTCAGGGCCTGCATCTGCTATCACTACAGCTGCACTGGTTATTATGCTTGTCACATTTTTTTTATCATACTGTGTCAGTGGACTTTCCGGTTGCTCCGGATAATTTAGACTTTCATTGTACTATAATAATAATTATTATTATTGTGTAATAATAATAATAATCATAATCTTCATTGTATAATAATAATTAGACACATTTTCCAATCACCAAAAAAAAATGCAATGCAATCATGAAATAGACAGAGATGAAAGACAATGAACAAAAATCTGAAGAATACATAAATTAATAAAAGCATACTGCAAAAGATAAGCTCTAATTGAAATCCATTTTATAAAAATGTGTTTTTATAAAAGTATTACATTTTCCAGATTGGGCATGCTTGTCCCTGCTCTGCTGCTAGTCCCTCTTCACTGCCATCACCCGTCACCCCTGCAGCACCACAACAACTGGCAAGTCTTTTGTGACATGTTGTATCAGTGGTGTTATTGTCTTGCTTGTAATTGTATTATTTTGATGTTTATTTCATTAGTATTATTATTTGTTATTATTACATTTAACAGGCTGCAAATGAGCACACCGCTGCACCCTCTGACCCAACAGCTGTCCCCACCAGCCTAGCCTCTGCTCCCTCCTTACTGTTCCATCGTCCCAGCCTCTCTTGCCACTACTCCAGCTACAAGTCCCTCTGGGCCACCTGCCATGACTCCAGCAGCACCACATCAACAGCTGGTATGTCTTTTGTGACATGTAAACAGTGTGAAAGATGTGCTAATTTTCTGCCTGTGATATTGTTTTTATTTTATTTTTATATATTCCTATATTTACCAGGCTGTGGATGAGCGCAACATCCCAGGGATGGACAGAGTGGACAGCCTGGCAGAGTACTTGGTGGGACTGAGGAATGAAACTGGACAAACACTTAACTCCCAGCAGGCCAGTACCATCATAGCTCTGTGGCAGAACCTTCTACCATATGACCAGCAGCGTGTGGCGTACTCTGCACGGCACCAGTCACGTCTGACAACAGGACGCTTCAGGTGCTCTAAAAAGAAACCTGAATTTACGCCAGCTGTGGAGAGCATGACACGTTGCATGCTAGGATCGATAGGATCCCCTGCCCAGTGGCCAGATTGCTGTCGTCTGGTAGAGTGCATTTTTGTAAAACTCTGTGACATCCATAAAAGTCCAAAAAACAGGGTAAATATGCACTGACTAGATGGACTCTAATTCTCAGAGACTACAGCAAGATCAGACAGCTGATCCTGGGTAATGGTGCAGTCATGCAGAGCTCTACTCTGCAGTTGTTTGATATTAATCAAACAACTCTCATTCAGTGGCACAACAAGCGACTGAAGAGGCAGGAATGTAATATTCTGCTGCAAGGGGTCAACTTGCCTGCTTCTATTCCTGCTTCTTCTTGCTCCCGGTACCTCTCCCACCAGTACAGGTACGCCCCACTGCTGCACCACCACGTCCTGGCCCTCAACATCAGTACCACTTGCCTCAAAGTACAACAGGACAAGCAGTGGACAAGAGGAAGTCTGCAGCTCCGGCCCAACACACCCATTCTCTGCAGTCTGCCTGCCCAAGGTTGCCAGCTCAGAGGCAATTGTTCCCTCAGCAGACATCTCCACCTACCCCTGCCCCTTTGCCTACTGTCTCCAGCCCCAGCCCTGCCAGTGGCCCACCTGTGTATGTGTTTTTGACCCCACAAGTCAATGCATACAAACGGATTGCTCCTGCTGGCCCCCTCTCCTCTCCACCACCTGCCCGGAGGTCTTACAATCGGAAAGTTGACAAAAATAAATGCAGTCAGTGCCAACAGCCCCGCAACAAAGAAAGTGGCCACAGCCAGTATTATGAGTACATATACTGTCCCCAAAATGCTGGTATTCCACTTGACCAGTGGATGGAGGAGATGCGGAGGAAGAGGGCAGATAAGAAATAGATTAGTTTGTCTTTGTCTCACACTGTGTAGATGTATAGTGGAAATACTTCAGTAATGTTCTATTAGTTTGTTGATGTAACTGTTCAATATTCATCCCATATAACAGGTCTGGTATTAAAAACAAAAAGCAACAACAGAAATTACACACTGTATATTACTGTTTTTTTTGTGTGTGTGTGTGTGTGAGCTTTGCAAGGTGTGTTGATTTTGTTATTTGTATATATATTTTCCAGCTGACCAGAATCTTCTACCTTTATTACTTTGTGTATTTTGTTTATTTATTTATTTTAAATTTGTATTTTATATATATAATTCTACAATTTATTTGTATCTATGATATGCTTACTGTGTGTTTGAGAGAGAAAGAAAGAGATAATTAAGATTTTGTAATAAATTGTAATCTATTTAAACAGCAAGGCCTTTATCTTTATTTATTGCCAACAGTCACTCAGAGAAAACAATTACAAACTTTCAATTCTAATTCCTTTAATTTTAAAATTAGATTTGGGTATTGGTATTTTTTCTCAAGCAATGTAAAACACATACATGCATACATATGTACATACATACAAACAATACATATGAATATAGTAATAACTTTTTATACATTTTAGTCAAAACAAAACATACATGTGTAGGTGTCCGCTAGTGCAACTAATTGATAGAAATGTTTATTGCATTGCTATGTAAATTAAGTTAATTATTATCTATATCGTTGTTACATAAATGTTCACTTAAGTAACATATATTTGACTGTATGACATTCATAATAAGCCATTGTCCTATTTGCATCAGTTAATAAGTGATTAATTAAATGATTCGTTATATTTCAGTTAGAATATTTGAGTTAGTTCGTTTTTGGTTAAAGATGCCTGGTCCAGTCGGGGATCGAACCGCCAACCTTTGGATCCACAGCGCCCCATGCAAAGTGTTATCTATGGACATATTTCTCAAACTAATAATGTAATATATGTGTCATGTAGCTCTGACGGGCAGCAGAGTCAATATTAACTCTCATTTCACTTCATTTTTTCTCAATTTCTCATTTTTTCTCTCCTTTTCCTCCTTTTTCCTCCTTCCCCCTTCTTCTTCCCCCCTCTCCTATACAGACTATTGTTCCCCAGCTTTGGCGCAATTGGTTAGCGCGTTCGGCTGTTAACCGAAAGGTTGGTGGTTCGAGCCCACCCAGGGACGAAGGGCACTTTTCGGTGCCTTGAAGACGCACGTGGAATTTTTCACGCATGCCGTGTGTCCACTAACGCGTAAGCCTCTCTTAGGATGCAAGACACAGCTTTCCTATCCCGTTTAGCCTTTACAGCTTCATTAGTTGGCGTGTGTTAAAAGGAGTCAGCAGTAGTTGTTTGGTGAAGGTTTTCACCAGCTCGAGCTGCTGCGGCGTGTGATACATTCTTCATGTTTTGTTCCAGCTGGTGGAGACCCGTTTTGCACTGAAGTCCTGAGCAAAACTCCCTTTGGAAACACCATCGAACGTCTGTAGCGCAACCTCCGATTGCCATCGAATGTGGATTCCGCTCATATGAGGCGGCACCAGTGCTTTCTTTTTAGCTTTTGCTAATTAGCTAAACGTTACACCAGCTTATCATTTCCCATGCAAGCATCCTTTATTTCCTTGAAAAGTGCCCCAACTTTATGCTCTCCAAATCATTGAACCGCCTTCGCATGGCAAAGCAGAACTCAGTGTCTGTCTGTTCCGACAGACTGAAACTCAGCTTTAACTCCTGGCCTTGATTGTGCCTATTTTTGGCCCGCACTACTGAGTCAAACTGCGCTCCCCGAAAACAGATATGATTG
Organism: Schizothorax lantsangensis; assembly: GCA_027422415.1. Taxonomy (NCBI): domain Eukaryota; kingdom Metazoa; phylum Chordata; class Actinopteri; order Cypriniformes; family Cyprinidae; genus Schizothorax; species Schizothorax lantsangensis. The sequence continues at coordinate 149,044 of JAPDDO010000247.1, read as the reverse complement.
AAACTGACAGAGCAAACTCTAAGCCTGCCCCTTGCACGCAAGAGGTTTCGCCAGGCTTGTGCGAGGTTTGAGGCTCCGTTTCGCCTGTGTAATTTGGGGACCGATAAAAACTGCCACCGACCCAGTGAAAAGGTTACGCACCAGCCCGGCTAGCTCAGTCGGTAGAGCATGAGACTTTTAATCTCAGGGTCGTGGGTTCGAGCCCCACGTTGGGCGTGACTATTATATCTCTTTCTTCTCAATAGGCCGCGCGTGACGTTGGCAGCGGCGGAAATACCCCGTTCCCAGTCATGCTTTAGCACATGCGAGCCTAGTGCATGTAGCCCCTTCATCCGGTGCCCAGCACCGTGACAAGCTCTGTGGCGCAATTGGTTAGCGCGTTCGGCTGTTAACCGAAAGGTTGGTGGTTCGAGCCCACCCAGGGACGAAGGGCACTTTTCGGTGCCTTGAAGACGTACGTGGAATTTTTCATGCATGCCGTGTGTCCACTAACATGTAAGCCTCTCTTAGGATGCAAGACACAGCTTTCAGATCCCGTTTAGCCTTTACAGCTTCATTAGTTGCCGTGTGTTAAAAGGAGTCAGCAGTAGTTGTTTGGTGAAGGTTTTCACCAGCTCGAGCTGCTGCGGCGTGTGGATACATTCTTCATGTTTTGTTCCAGCTGGTGGAGACCCGTTTTGCACTGAAGTCCTGAGCAAAACTCCCTTTGGAAACACCATCGAACGTCTGTAGCGCAACCTCCGATTGCCATCGAATGTGGATTCCGCTCATATGAGGCGGCACCAGTGCTTTCTTTTTAGCTTTTGCTAATTAGCTAAACGTTACACCAGCTTATCATTTCCCATGCAAGCATCCTTTATTTCCTTGAAAAGTGCCCCAACTTTATGCTCTCCAAATCATTGAACCGCCTTCGCATGGCGAAACAGAACTCCGTGTCTGTCTGTTCCGACAGACTGAAAATCAGCTTTAACTCCTGGCCTTGATTGTGCCTATTTTTGGCCCGCACTACTGAGTCAAACTGCGCTCCCCGAAAACAGATATGATTGAAACTGACAGAGCAAACTCTAAGCCTGCCCCTGCCCGCAAGAGGTTTCGCCAGGCTCGTGCGAGGTTTGAGGCTCCGTTTCGCCTGTGTAATTTGGGGACCGATAAAAACTGCCACCGACCCTTTGAAAGGGTTAAGCACCAGCCCGGCTAGCTCAGTCGGTAGAGCATGAGACTCTTAATCTCAGGGTCGTGGGTTCGAGCCCCATGTTGGGCGTGACAATTATATCTCTTTCTTCCCAATAGGCCATGAGTGACATTGCCAGCGGTGGAAATACCCCGTCCCCAAGCATGCTTTAGCACATGCGAGCCTAGTGCATGTAGCCCCTTCATCCGGTGCCCAGCACCGTGACAGTCTCTGTGGCGCAATTGGTTAGCGCGTTCGGCTGTTAACCGAAAGGTTGGTGGTTCGAGCCCACCCAGGGACGAAGGGCACTTTTCGGTGCCTTGAAGACGCACGTGGAATTTTTCATGCATGCCGTGTGTCCACTAACATGTAAGCCTCTCTTAGGATGCAAGACACAGCTTTCCTATCCCGTTTAGCCTTTACAGCTTCATTAGTTGCCGTGTGTTTAAAAGGAGTCAGCAGTAGTTGTTTGGTGAAGGTTTTCACCAGCTCGAGCTGCTGCGGCTGTGGATACATTCTTCATGTTTTGTTCCAGCTGGTGGAGACCCGTTTTGCACTGAAGTCCTGAGCAAAACTCCCTTGGAAACACCATTGAACGTCTGTGGCGCAACCTCCGATTGCCATCGAATGTGGATTCCGCTCATATGAGGCGGCACCAGTGCTTTCTTTTTAGCTTTTGCTAATTAGCTAAACGTTACACCAGCTTATCATTTCCCATGCAAGCATCCTTTATTTCCTTGAAAAGTGCCCCAACTTTATGCTCTCCAAATCACTGAACCGCCTTCGCATGGCGAAACAGAATTCCGTGTCTGTCTGTTCCGACAGACTGAAACTCAGCTTTAACTCCTGGCCTTGACTGTGCCTATTTTTGGCCCGCACTGCTGAGTCAAACTGCGCTCCCCGAAAACAGATATGATTGAAACTGACAGAGCAAACTCTAAGCCTGCCCCTGCCCGCAAGAGGTTTCGCCAGGCTCGTGCGAGGTTTGAGGCTCCGTTTCGCCAGTGTAATTTGGGGTCCGATAAAAACTGCCACCGACCCAGTGAAAGGGTTACGCACTAGCCCGGCTAGCGGTGCCTGAGGACCGATCGTCTGTCTATATCAACAAATCACGTCTCTGCATTTCTATCTTATGACAGCCCATCAGATTTCACCATTCCCATTTTCTGCATTTAATGACAGCCAATCAGCGTGGCCCTTTTCTATCTTGAAGCTGGGATGCAGGAGCATGCGCATTAAGTCCGCCTCCCATCGCTCACGGCGAGTTAATTTATTATATTCTTGTGAGTTATTTTGGGAAAAAATCCGGTTAAATCCGTTTTTGAATTTAGCGACTTGGGAATCAAATCCACCCAGGTAAGATTCATCAAATTAATTAACCAGCTAGCTAAAAATAAGAAAAACCCTATAGGAGTTAACATTAAATAGTTTTTAAATAAACTTTTAATTTTTTTAGGTAAGGTGTTGTTTTATTTAGTTCGCTAGCTAGCTATGAATGAATGGATGGAGCTAGCTAAACGTAATTTCGACAGAGAAACAAACGATTTGCATTGTTATAATTAGTAGGCTATAACGTTGGTTTACCGTTGGAGCAATACCTGATATAGTGTTCACTTTTAACACCCAAAATGATTGAGTTTTGTGTTGTATTCAGGTGTTACACCTGTTATAACAGGAGACTTTGTGTTTACCAACTGAAAATGAACTTAATATGATTGTACTAAATTACTTCTATATGTGCTACTATGTATTAATATATTATACACTGAGGTGAAATGTGCTAGAATTTGCTGATTTAAAAATGCTATCAAAATTACTTCTATAACTATGCATTAATATATTATACACTGAGGTGAAGTGTACAAGAATTTGCTGATTTACAAATGCTATCAAAATTACTTCTATAACTATGCATTAATATATTATACACTGAGGTGAAGTGTACTAGAATTTGCTGATTTACAAATGCTATCTATATACAGGATTTTTATAGTTAAAACTACCCATGTTGATATGGTTATACCATGTACTGAATAGTTACAAATTTAAATTTAATAGTTACAATTTTATTTACTCTAGTAATGGAAGATGGCTTCCAAACACAAAAAGCACAGGGCCATGGGCGACGAGGAGTGGATGTCGCGCCTGCGAAAGTTTGCTGCTGTAGGGGTCTGGCCTTCTGAGGCAGGAAACAGGCCGGCACCCCGCCAGAGAAAGTGGCATGACATGTATCTGAAGGTAAATTTAGATAAAGTGATGTGTGTACAATCATACAACATAAAGCTATGTCATATTGAAAGGGGTCACATTTTTATGATTCACTGTCAAACAATATTACAGATTGTAAAATGTCCAGTGCAGTTGAGGGGACAGATGTCTTTGTTTGGAGGGACACAGACATGTAGTTGTGGATTCCATACAACAAAGGTATCAAAAATCTTTTCCTAAAATTATGAAGTCTTGGTGTTGTTGTCTCTATTATTACATTTAATTTTATTTTCTCTTAATCTGCAGACTTCCATGTCAGTATCCTCTTCAATGGCACCAGGTCCCTCATCTGCATCACTTGTTGCATCATCTGCTGCAACACCTGGGCAGACAGCAACACCTGGACAGACAGCAACACCTGGACAGACAGCAACACCTGGGCAGACAGCAACACCTGGACAGACAGCAACACCAGGGCAGACAGCAACACCTGGGCAGACAGCAACACCTGGGCAACCTGGGCAGACAGCAACACCAGGGCAGACAGCAACACCTGGGCAGACAGCAACACCTGGGCAGACAGCAACACCTGGACAGACAGCAACACCAGGGCAGACAGCAACACCTAGGCAGACAGCAACACCTGGGCAGACAGCAACACCTGGGCAGACAGCAACACCTGAGCAGACAGCAACACCTGGGCAGACAGCAACACCAGGGCAGACAGCAACACCAGGGCAGACAGCAACATCTGGACGACTTACACCCCGCAAGCCAATTTTGACTATGGCATCAATACGTAATGAGGATTTACTGATACTGATATTTAATTTTTTTATGTATTCAAATATATGCATTTTAATTTACAAGGCTCCTCTTAAGATGACTTTTTAAAAAAACATTTTTTCAGTTTATCAAGCCGCGGTTCGGTGGGTCTCAGGGTGCCGCTTTAACGCCAAACTTAAATTTGGGCAGGAAGCCTGCAACCAAGGTAATGTAAAGAGAATGACAGTTTGAATTTGATTTTACAATCATATAATCAGTCATATAATACAATAGTGTATGATGCACTCTTATTCTTGTTATGCCTGGGTATTCTTGTTAGCCTACTGTTATTTTCATTCCATAAAGATATGTTGAAATTATGTTGTCATTACTGTATTTCCTAATAAGGACAGATTAATATTATATATTATGTTGTAAACTGTGGTCATATTCTCTCAGCCCATCAGTTGCACTTCCGAATCTTCTGCCATGTCCAGCACTGTCACAAGTGCCATGACAAGGAGGACACCATCGCCTGCTCGCAGTCCCAGGAAGTACATTCAGACCGTCTCGCCTCTGTCTCTTCCTCCCTCTCCTGTGGCCACAACCACCTCCTCGATACCATCTGTAGCTGCTAGAGCTGTGAGAAACTCTTAAATTAAGTGTTTTTTTTCACAATGATACTTAACTTCAAATAAGCATATTTTATGTGTGACTTGCAATCATGTATATTTATATTTTTGCCTTTTTTTATTTATAAAGGTAATGTTAGCTGCTGCCGCCTCCTCCTCTGGTACCTCCTCTGCTCCTCTTGCCCCTGTAACCTCTGCATCTGCCACTGCCACCTCTTTTTTTGTCACCTCTGCTTCTCCATCTGTGGTTGGTCGCTCAGCTCACCCCACTGCTGACATGGAGACTGCTCCTGGTTCAGAGCCTGGCAGGCTGCCTGCAAAGCTGATGGGGACCATACCACCTCAGGATCAGAAGTGGATTTCATCTGCTCTGTGGAAGAACAAGCGGCTGCGCACTGACCTGAAGCTGTGGTATGATCCACCGGAGCCAGCGCTCATTTATCATCAGGCCCCCGCTCCAGAGCGTTTTTTTACACATCGGCTTCTCTTGTGGATGCCATGCCACCTTTGGCGGGTCAGGCTGTCCTGTCCTGTGTGTGGAAAACCGCTCACAGGTTATGGAGCCCACAAGAGAGCCCGCCATGTTTTGGATGTGGATAGGTACTACTACCTGATGATCACAGAGACTCTCTGGTGCAGTTCAGCTGGTTGTAAAACGAGTTACATTTCCACCAGCAAGACCATCTTGGACCAGCTGGATTTGGCACACAGAATGGAGTTCCGACTGATCCTGACACGAAGGTGAGTATACTGAAATTATTTAGCCTGTGTCACAAATGTTTGTCATTCAAACACACTATAAATGAGCTTGTTTTAATGTTTGCCATTTTTTTTAGTCTCTTTTTCACTTTGTTTCTTAATACAGATATGCCTGTGACATACGGGTGATCCGTTTTCTGAGGGAGAGGACCCTGGGTAATAGCCCCAGTCGGTTGGTCAGGCAGCTGAGGGAAAATCACAGCGAGGAGTGGCTTAAGCGTGTTTGTCGCTACCTTGGCGCATGCTCAGACTTCGCTGTTCAGCCAAGCCTGCACCCTATCAAGTTCCAGGACCCTCCTAAGCCAGTGGCTGTTCCTTCCCACCGGTGGATGCTGGCTGTTTATGGCCGAGACATCTTAAGCAGAATGGATCAAATAAAAGCCAGCATAACATCCACCTTTGGCAATATATTAAAAATGGATTCCACAAAAAAGGTAAATATTTTTAACTCTTACCACTGTAAAATCCTACCTCACAAACAAAAGTCTAAAATACAACATTAGCAGAGAAGACATAAAAAATGAAATTATTGCTTTGTATATATATATATATATATAAAAAAACAGTATTATTTCAGTATTTTACATGTAAAGGAAACAGTTTATTTGGGCTTTAGGCATTCACTGTCTTTTCTGTGTGATCACAGATCACCAAGAAGCTATCAGGCTTTGCCAAGGGGACCGCCTTGTGGCTTACATCTGTGAGCAATGAGGTGGGCCAAATCCTCATCAGTGTCCTGACTGCTCAGGAAGGTCCTGCACTTGACACCATGGCTGCCGATCTCATCCGCAGGTACAGCAATGCTGGTGTGGCTCCTCCTCAGCTTCTCTATGTTGACTGTGAATGTTGTCGAGAGGGCACAGGACAGACAAAACTAAAACAAAGATTTGGTGGGTGGCCAGACCTGGTTGTAAAACTTGACATATACCACTTCATGCGGCGACTGGCATCTGGGTGTACAAAGGATGCACATCCTCTTTACCCCATCTTTATGTCCAGACTGTCAAGCTGCATTTTTGAGTGGGACAGTGGAGATGTTGCCTTGCTTCGTCAAGCTAAGAGGGAACAGTTGAAACGAGAAGGTGTTCCTGGGATCACTGAAAAACTAGTGGACCAGCAGATATCCAAGGAGGAACTGGCGTTGCACTGCAGGAGGCGGACAAGAGGGGAGCAGCAGACAATCATAATGATTGAACAGCTTCTTAATGAGCTCATGGGGGTAAAGGGCAGAGACTATCTTGGTGTCCCTCTCTTGGACCACGAGAGAATGCAGAACATATGGCAAACCCAGATGAAGCATGTGAAATGCATTCAGGATGAACCAGGTGTCCTACTGTACACTGTAACTGGCACCACTACCAAGGAGGGCATTGTCTTGCCAAACTACAGATGTGCAAGAGGGTCCACATCTCTTGAATCATTTCACTTGCATCTGAACAGGTTCATTCCAGGTCAGTATGAATCACTTTTTATTTATCAGCAAGATTACATATTTGCAGTTAAACATTTTATTATTATTATTATTATTATCATCATTATTATTATTAGTAGTAGTATTGTTATAGTTATAATTATTATTATTATTATTATCCTGGAAACGCTGACACAGTCTGTCAAAGAACCAAACACAACAAGTTAACCTAACAATATTGCTCAAAATTGTACTATCTTAAGGAACCAGTGCCAACAGCCTGAATTTCCAGCTGTACCTCCTGGAGGGCCTTTACAGATGGAACCAGGACCGTGAAGCTGCATCTCTGGCAGTCGGGGATCCATCGCTGCTCAGCTACTCAGGCGACCTTGTTCACTGTGTCAACAACTACAGTGTCAAGGTGCTTGGAAGGAAGCTTGTCCCCTCTTTTCAGCCACCTTCTGTTAATACTGGTTGGTTTCAGCTTTCCATCAGGAGGCTATTTTCTATATCCATAAAATAGAATGATCTTTTTATGAATTTTCTGAAAAGTAAATTTTCCTCTATTCTATTTTCTTGTCTGTTCCAGGGGAGCTAATAGGTATAGATTACCTGTACCGCCAGACAGGGAGGGCCTTGCAGGATGTCCAGCCTGACTCAGAGGAGACTGAGCAGATGCTGGAAGATGTTGGCACTGAGGAAGAATTGGAAGATGAGGGCTTTGATGATTCTGGTTTGGACCCAACTGTTGAGCTACTGGACCCATCCCCTGGTCCATCACCTGCCACCACCAGCTCAGCCGTCATTCCAACTCCCACCTCTCTCCAGACCACTGCACAACCTTCAGGGCCTGCATCTGCTATCACTACAGCTGCACTGGTTATTATGCTTGTCACATTTTTTTTATCATACTGTGTCAGTGGACTTTCCGGTTGCTCCGGATAATTTAGACTTTCATTGTATATTTACCAGGCTGTGGATGAGCGCAACATCCCAGGGATTGACAGAGTGGACAGCCTGGCAGAGTACTTGGTGGGACTGAGGAATGAAACTGGACAAACACTTAACTCCCAGCAGGCCAGTACCATCATAGCTCTGTGGCAGAACCTTCTACCGTATGACCAGCAGCGTGTGGCGTACTCTGCACGGCACCAGTCACGTCTGACAACAGGACGCTTCAGGTGCTCTAAAAAGAAACCTGAATTTACGCCAGGTGTGGAGAGCATGACATGTTGCATGCTAGGATCGACAGGATCCCCCTCCCAGTGGCCAGATTGCTGTCGTCTGGTAGAGTGCATTTTTGTAAAACTCTGTGACATCCATAAAAGTCCAAAAAAACAGGGTAAATATGCACTGACTAGATGGACTCTAATTCTCAGAGACTACAGCAAGATCAGACAGCTGATCCTGGGTAATGGTGCAGTCATGCAGAGCTCTACTCTGCAGTTGTTTGATGTTAATCAAACAACTCTCATTCAGTGGCACAACAAGCGACTGAAGAGGCAGGAATGTAATATTCTGCTGCAAGGGGTCAACTTGCCTGCTTCTATTCCTGTTGCTCCGGTACCTCTCCCACCAGTACAGGTACGCCCCACTGCTGCACCACCACGTCCTGGCCCTCAACATCAGTACCACTTGCCTCAAAGTACAACAGGACAAGCAGTGGACAAGAGGATGTCTGCAGCTCCGGCCCAACACACCCATTCTCTGCAGTCTGCCTGCCCAAGGTTGCCAGCTCAGAGGCAATTGTTCCCTCAGCAGACATCTCCACCTACCCCTGCCCCTTTGCCTACTGTCTCCAGCCCCAGCCCTGCCAGTGGCCCACCTGTGTATGTGTTTTTGACCCCACAAGTCAATGCATACAAACGGATTGCTCCTGCTGGCCCCCTTTCCTCTCCACCACCTGCCCGGAGGTCTTACAATCGGAAAGTTGACAAAAATAAATGCAGTCAGTGCCAACAGCCCCGCAACAAAGAAAGTGGCCACAGCCAGTATTATGGGTACATATACTGTCCCCAAAATGCTGGTATTCCACTTGACCAGTGGATGGAGGAGATGCGGAGGAAGAGGGCAGATAAGAAATAGATTAGTTTGTCTTTGTCTCACACTGTGTAGATGTGTAGTGGAAATACTTCAGTAATGTTCTATTAGTTTGTTGATGTAACTGTTCAATATTCATCCCATATAACAGGTCTGGTATTAAAAACAAAAAGCAACAACAGAAATTACACACTGTATATTACTGTTTTTTTTGTGTGTGTGTGTTGTGGGATTACAAATTGTATTTAAATGTTTAACTTAGATTCTTATTATCCACTTCCTGACTCAATGTATAACTGTGCTTTGTCTCAATCAAGTCATGTTGATTGGCAGAGATTCAAAGCACCCAGACGTTGATTCAAAGAACCCCTGGCCCAGACGTTGATTCGTTAGGTTGATTGGATTAGTGTCTATCTTTCGGAGCCCCCTGGCCCAGACGTTGATTTGTTAGGTTGATTGGATTAGTGTCTATGCATTTGATTATGTTGATGAGATTAGAACCACGGGAAGTAGCGCCTCCCTCATGTGTTTGCTTTGTTTGAATTTGTCTCCACCTCCAAGAATCCCTCCTCCAAAAATGCCTATAAAATAACCTTGTAAAGTTACTTAAGATTGAGATTTCGATGACTACAGAATATCAACAGCTTGTGTTCTCAATAAAGAATCCTGCTGACGATCCAATCCGATTTCTCCTGGTCTTCTCTTCTGAGTTTTCTACACTTTAGAAGAACCAAGTTCACAACAGATGGTGCCATGACCCGGATAGAGTTCCAGCTTCCTCACCTGAAAACTTCCAGCTGAACAAAGATTCCCAGACTGAATTTTTCTCTCAACCAAGGGTTGCGGTGAGTGCTGTCTCTAATCCAAAAGAACCTAAGACCAGTACAAATTTTTATCCTCTGTGCCGTCAGAGAAGAGTTAACATACATCTGTAGGGTTTGTTTAACTAAGTTTATCCTCTAAAGTTTTTCTTTTAGAGATGAAAGTTATCCTCTGTTTCAGGCAGGGAAGATTTTGGCATTACGTGCTAAAAGGTGGTTATCCTCTGTTTCAAGCAGGGAAGGTTAGCATTTCGTGCTAATAATTATTGGTTATCCTCTGTTCTTTCAGGGAAGATTAGCATTACGTATTAATATTTGTTATCCTCTGTTTTGGCAGGGAAGAATTGGTTATCCTCTGTTCATGCAGGGAAGATCAGTGTAAAGTGCTAGTAATTTGTGTTATCCTCTGCTTTGCCAGGGAAGGTTAACAATAGTTGATCTGTGTTAACAAGTGTACCCTCTGTTGATCAGAGAAGTTTTAGTGTTTTCATTGTGTGGTAACAAAGAAACTCACAAAATGTTTAGAAAGAATGCTAGACTGATCCCCACAACTGAAAAAGGTGGTCTCGCGACTCCTTTGTGGTCAGATAGCGAATTCAAATCACTGTTAGGAGTGCAAATGAACCTAATAGTCACTGAGAAAGTTAGACAAGAGCTAATTCAGAAATATGAGATCCATCCAGACAAGACTTGGTCGGTAGATGAATGTAAAAAGGTATTAGGAGCATGTATTCGCAAGAACAATGTGAAAGGCATTATCTGTTGTCACAGAGAATTCAGTGTAACACTAGCTACACAACAGTCTCAGCGTAACTCAGAGCTAGAGAAACAGAACAATGAACTCCGTGCTAGAGTATCCACTTTGACTAAGAAATTGAACCTCAAGAAAGCTGCAGCAAAAACTGATGTGGAAGTTAGTCAGCCTGATAACATTTACCCTGATTTACAAGCGTTTTTTGAAACAGATGTAGCTCTCCAATCAGTAACTGATGTGCCTGTAAATTCCGTCAATGTGTGTGGTGCTAGGAGAAGATCTCAGGGAATTGAGGAAACTGATAGTGTTCCTCTCAATTCTTCTGTTGTGCAAACACAAACTGTTGCCAAAGCTTTATGTCCTAAAGATATAGAGAGACTATCTCAGAGTTTACCGTCAGCACGCACACATTTTTCTGAATTTAGAAGAACATTGATCAGTAAAATGCGTCTTTATGACATGTCGTTGGCAGAAGTCACGCAGCTGATGTCACAAATCCTAACTGAATCTGAATTCAACAGTTTTGAATCTGCTGTTGCTTCTGAACTGCGAAATGCCAGCAAGGGTGATTTACGAGAAGGTATTTTGAAAATCCTAAAGAATATCCTAGGACCCAAAATAGATTGGTCTAAAATTACTACCTGTGTGCAAAGGAAAGAAGAAACTGTGAGTGAATATACTGAGAGATTTTGTCAGTCAGCTGTAATTTACAGTGGAATTGTTGATGACCCTGAAAGTGTGCTAGAGGACAAGGGACCCCTGGTTCGTATCTGGTCAGATGGCCTTGTAGCCGAATACAGAAAAGCTTTACCATTCTTAGATCTAACTTGGTCTAACAGAACTCTCAGAAGTAACCTAGACAGGTTAGCTACATGGGAAAGAGATGCTGATGTCAAGGCAAAAGTAAGAGTAGCAGCAGCTACGTTTAACACAACGAAACAAGACAATAGATGGTCTAAAAGAGAAAGCAAATGCAAATACTGTGGAAAATTAGGACATTGGGAGAAAGAGTGTAGGAAGAAGTTGCAAGATAGTAAAATAAATGCTATGCATAATTCTGCTCCTTCTCAGCCTGCACACAACCCTGAAGTAGTTCCGCCAGTGACCACTGAAACTGTAGGACAGCTAGTTCAGGCTCTTCTAAGAGCACAACAAGACCAAGAAAAAAACTAATTGTTGGGGCTGTGAGTAGCTACCTTTCCCCTGTAATCCAACACAATGACCAAAGAATTTTTGTGAAAGGTAGCATAAAAGAGAAAGAGATTGATTTTTTTGCTTGATACAGGTGCAGAAATTACAGTAATCCCTACAAAATTGGCACAAGGTTTAATGGTGTTAGGTCAGACTGTAAACGTAAAATGCCCTCACGCAGTGTCCGCACTAATGAATCAAGCAAAAGTCACTTCTGTCACCTCCTCCCGTTGGGGAAATTGGTTAGCAACTCTCACAGCCCCGAATATTGTTATACAGCGTGCACCAGTCACGAACCCATCCTCATGTATGATGTCTGCAATGACTGAATTTGTGTTAGAGGATGAAGGCGAAATGACTCATGATTGTGTTACGCTTACATATGCAGCGACAAGTGAAATAGCAGAAACTCCCATAGAGAACGCAGAATTGGAGTTGTTTGTTGATGGTTCAGCTCAAGTTATTGAAGGTAACAGACGAGCAGGATATGCAGTAACTTCCACCACTGAAGTAGTTGCTTCAGGTCGTCTTCCAGATCATTTTTCAGCTCAAGCTGCAGAATTAGTAGCATTAACTAGAGCATGCACGCTAGCTTCAGGATCGGTTGCAAATATCTACACAGATTCCAGGTATGCTTTTGGGGTAATTCATGATTTTGGTGTCATTTGGCAAACCAGAAAATTTCTAACTTCTGCTGGATCCCCCATTAAGCATGCTGGATTAGTGAAAGATTTAATGTTTGCCATGAAACTCCCAAAGAAATTAGCGGTGATCAAAGTGAAAGCACATCTCACAACTAATACTACGGAAGCCAAAGGTAATGCTCTAAAGGTAGCGGCTAAACAGGCTTGTTTCTATGCAACTGTACAAGTGTGTTCAGGTAGTACAGCACAGAAGACAATTCTACCTCCTGAATCAATCGTTAATCTGTATAAAGACGTTCCTCTATATGAAGCATGGACATGGTTAGACAAAGGAGCCACTGTGGATTCATCCGGCTGCTGGACCAAAGGGGGAAAGTATGTTGCTCCCGAATCACTGTTGCCATATTTGGCTCAACAAATACACAGTTTGGGTCATAGTGGTCCAGCAACGATGAATCACAGGTTCTCAAATCAATGGTGGAATCCAAAATTCAGAAACGCAGCCACTGAAACAGTCAAGAGATGTGTTACATGTCAGAAAAATATTGATGTACCAGCAGCCACTACACCAGCAGCACACACCCCATCTCCAACTGTGACACGTGTACCTTATACGACATAATTCAGCTCCCACCACGAACAAAGAAGATGGCTGCATTCCAGGACTCACTTGTGCACAAACATGGTGGTCAAGAACTCTTGGTGCATTAATCCCATCGTATGGTGTCATGCAGGCTCTCGATCAAGTCAGAAGCCTGTCGGATTCGGTACAGAAATTGGCCAATGATACGGTTTTGGCCCTGGGCAACATCAAGGACACTCTTGCCTCGCACAAGATGATGATCTTACAGAACAGAGTGGCCTTGGATTACATTCTTGCAACACAAGGGGGAGCCTGTACCATTATCGGTCCTGAATGCTGCACCGGGTTAATGGATCTAACAGAGAACTTGAACAAAATCCAACAAGACATTCTTGGTCTTTCAGCAAAATTACACCAGATGACTGAAGATAATTATTCATGGTTCGGAAACTTGTTAGGTAAACCCTGGCTGTGGATCAAGGAAATAGCAATTCTGCTGTTGTTTCTCCTACTTGCGTACTATCTATGCATCCACAGTATCAAGTGTTTCTTTCAGCAAATGACTCCCGCCTCTCACGAGGAAATGACAGTTCCAACCAGAAAAGATTATTACCCGTAAGAACTTCACGGACCCTAATTGCATGTTTTGTTTCTGTGTCAGCATGCAATTACATATAAGCAACACAGAACATGTACAATGTGCCGGTAACGATTACAAGTTACAAGAATTAACTTTTAAGTATCTAAATTTGTATTTTGTGAGAGTTATTAGAACTCTCAAAGGGGAATTGTGGGATTACAAATTGTATTTAAATGTTTAACTTAGATTCTTATTATCCACTTCCTGACTCAATGTATAACTGTGCTTTGTCTCAATCAAGTCATGTTGATTGGCAGAGATTCAAAGCACCCAGACGTTGATTCAAAGAACCCCTGGCCCAGACGTTGATTCGTTAGGTTGATTGGATTAGTGTCTATCTTTCGGAGCCCCCTGGCCCAGACGTTGATTCGTTAGGTTGATTGGATTAGTGTCTATGCATTTGATTATGTTGATGAGATTAGAACCACGGGAAGTAGCAACAAACTAACGCCTCCCTCATGTGTTTGCTTTGTTTGAATTTGTCTCCACCTCCAAGAATCCCTCCTCCAAAAATGCCTATAAAATAACCTTGTAAAGTTACTTAAGATTGAGATTTCGATGACTACAGAATATCAACAGCTTGTGTTCTCAATAAAGAATCTTTCTCCTGGTCTTCTCTTCTGAGTTTTTCTACACTTTAGAAGAACCAAGTTCACAACAGTGTGTGTGAGCTTTGCAAGGTGTGTTGATTTTGTTATTTGTATATATATTTTCCAGCTGACCAGAATCTTCTACCTTTATTACTTTGTGTATTTTGTTTATTTATTTATTTTAAATTTGTATTTTATATATAATTCTACAATTTATTTGTATCTGTGATATGCTTACTGTGTGTTTGAGAGAGAAAGAAAGAGATAATTAAGATTTTGTAATAAATTTGTAATCTATTTAAACAGCAAGGCCTTTATCTTTATTTATTGCCAACAGTCACTCAGAGAAAACAATTACAAACTTTGAATTCTAATTCCTTTAATTTTTAAATTAGATTTGGGTATTGGGTATTTTTTCTCAAGCAATGTAAAACACATACATGCATACATACGTACATACATACAAACAATACATATGAATATAGTAATAACTTTTTATACATTTTAGTCAAAACAAAACATACATGAGTAGGTGTCCGCTAGTGCAACTAATTGATAGAAATGTTTCTTGCATTGCTATGTAAATTAAGTTAATTATTATCTATATCGTTGTTACATAAGTGTTCACTTAAGTAACATATATTTGACTGTATGACATTCATAATAAGCCATTGTCCTATTTGTATCAGTTAATAAGTGATTAATTAAATTATTCGTTATATTTCAGTTAGAATATTTGAGTTAGTTCGTTTTTGGTTAAAGATGCCTGGTCCAGTCGGGATCGAACCGCCAACCTTTGGATCCACAGCGCCCCATGCAAAGTGTTATCTATGGACGTATTTCTCAAACTAATAATGTAATATATGTGTCCTGTAGCTTCTGACGGGCAGCAGAGTCAATATTAACTCTCATTTCACTTCATTTTTTCTCAATTTCTCAATTTTTCTCTCCTTTTCCTCCTTTTTCCTCCTTCCCCCTTCTTCTTCTTCCCCCCTCTCCTATACAGACTATTGTTCCCCAGCTTTGGCGCAATTGGTTAGCGCGTTTGGCTGTTAACCGAAAGGTTGGTGGTTCGAGCCCACCCAGGGACGAAGGGCACTTTTCGGTGCCTTGAAGACGCACGTGGAATTTTTCACGCATGCCGTGTGTCCACTAACGCGTAAGCCTCTCTTAGGATGCAAGACACAGCTTTCCTATCCCGTTTAGCCTTTACAGCTTCATTAGTTACCGTGTGTTAAAAGGAGTCAGCAGTAGTTGTTTGGTGAAGGTTTTCACCAGCTCGAGCTGCTGCGGCATGTGGATACATTCTTCATGTTTTGTTCCAGCTGGTGTAGACCCGTTTTGCACTGAAGTCCTGAGCAAAACTCCATTTGGAAACACCATCGAACGTCTGTAGCGCAACCTCCGATTGCCATCGAATGTGGATTCCGCTCATATGAGGCGGCACCAGTGCTTTCTTTTTAGCTTTTGCTAATTAGCTAAACGTTACACCAGCTTATCATTTCCCATGCAAGCATCCTTTATTTCCTTGAAAAGTGCCCAAACTTTATGCTCTCCAAATCATTGAACCGCCTTCGCATGGCAAAACAGAACTCAGTGTCTGTCTGTTCCGACAGACTGAAACTCCGCTTTAACTCCTGGCCTTGATTGTGCCTATTTTTGGCCCGCACTACTGTGTCAAACTGCGCTCCCCGAAAACAGATATGATTGAAACTGACAGAGCAAATTCTAAGCCTGCCCCTGCCCGCAAGAGGTTTCGCCAGGCTCGTGCGAGGTTTGAGGCTCCGTTTCGCCTGTGTAATTTGGGGACCGATAAAAACTGCCACCGACCCTGTGAAAGGATTAAGCACCAGCCCGGCTAGCTCAGTCGGTAGAGCATGAGACTCTTAATCTCAGGGTCTTGGGTTCGAGCCCCACCCACGTTGGGCGTGACAATTATATCTCTTTCTTCCCAATAGGCCACGCGTGACATTGCCAGCGGCGGAAACACCCCGTTCCCAAGCATGCTTTAGCACATGCGAGCCTAGTGCATGTAGCCCCTTCATCCGGTGCCCACCACCGTGACTGTCTCTGTGGCCTGGAGCAGGATCGTCGGTCTCCGCGGCCGTTTCCTTGTCCAACCGCGTCGCGCGCTCTCCAATGTGAGAATGGACGAGAGCCAATCTCGTCTCGCTGTCCATTGTGTGAACGGACGAGGGCGCCAATCGCTCTCCCTTGCGAGAATGGACGAGAGCCAATCGCGTTGCCGAAAGAGAACGGACGCAGCAGCCACTCAGCGTGCTTCATTCGGAGTCAGAAAAAAAACCTCAGCCCAGCAGAATAACGGATAACTGAGCAAAGTAAGTAATAAATGTTTTTTTCCTCTCTGTTTTCTGTGTTCTGAACTGGTAATTCGTTACGTTTTCGTCCGTCATTCATCCGTGTTTTGCATTTATAAACTACTTCTTGATAACGATTTATAAACGACTTGCCCATAATTAAACACCATTTTCCTTTAATCTTACTTATTAAACTCCTTTTAGTCGTTTTAAAGCTCGGTTTGAATGGGAAAAAAAAGTGTTACAGCTGTAGATGTAGTCATTCCTTATGAAATACACCATGGTTTTACTATAGTGAAGTGTAGTAACGTTAACCATGTTGTGTTTTTGGCAGATCGATTACAACTGTATAAACAGTCTATCTACAAATAAAAAAACGAACCCCAGAAAAAAAACAACGTTATACTTGTAGATATAGTGATTTACTATGGTTTTACTATAGCGAAAGTGTAATCACGTTTTTTTTTTTTGGCAGATCAGTTTTCAACTGTATAAACACAGTTTTGCTATAAATAATAATCTGAATGAAAAAACAACAACGTGAAGCTTGTAGATATAGTCATTTACCACGATTTTACTATAGTAACCATGTTTTGTTTTCATGACTTACAATCTCACATATCAAACACCATTTGCCTGTAATTTTTCATATTAAACACCATTTTGTCTTTTTGAAGTTCACTCTGGATGAAAAAACAATGTAAAGTTGTAGACATACATTTCTTATGAAAATTTTATGTGGTTTTGCTATAGTGCTAATGTAGTAATCATGTTTTGTGTTTGCAGATCGATTACTATTTGTATAAACACAGATACAAGTGCTACAAATAATAATTTGAATGAAAAAGCAATGTAATAGTTGTAGATATAGACATCCCTTACAAAAAATAACCATGGTTTTACTATACAGAAGTGTAGTTACTGTGTTCTTTTTTTTCAGATTGATTATCATATGTTTAACCACAGTTTTTAACTAAATTAACAATGCATTTTATTTTTGGGGGGAGGGTAACACTTTATTTTACATTGTCATTATTACAGGCTATATGTAGTTACTATAGAAATAACAGTAAATTATGCCTAATTGGATGCAACTAACCATAAACCAAAGCAAACACTAATCTTACCCCTACAGTAAGTGCATGTAGTAATTTAATATTCAAATACCTACATGTATAATTGAAGTGTAACACTTTAAAATAAAGTGTAACCTTGTTTTGCTTTATTTGTAATACAATAATATTTAATTGTTGTAATGGGTGCCATTATTTAGTTACCTTGAATATATATAATTGTATCATTATAAACAAATTAAAAACATCTGTGCAGTTGTCCAGTACTTGCAAAAATGCACATTATTTACTATTATTTCCATATTATATTCAGATGAGCACCAAGCCAAAGAGCCACAAGGCCATGGGTGATGGCGAGTGGATGGCCAGGTTGAGGGCTTTTGCCAGCTCTGGGGCTTGGCCTTCTGGAGAAGGCAATAGACCAGCACCACGGCAGCGGAAGTGGTACGACCTCTACCAGAAGGTAAAGTTACCTGAATCTCATTATATAATATGTAGTATGTGACTTCCATCTAGTTGCATCATGCTATTAACTTTGTTTCTCTTTTTAGTTCACTAAATCACGGTTTGGTGGGTCACACTTGAATTTACTAAAGCCGAATTTAGTAGAACGGAGGACCCCCAGCCCTTCTCCATCCTCTGTGAGGACACCAACTATGGCCTCTGTGAGGACCCCCAGCCTTTCTCCATCCTCTGTGAGGACACCAACTATGGCCTCTGTGAGGACCCCCAGCCCTTCTCCATCCTCTGTGAGGACCCCCAGCCCATCCCCATCCTCTGTGAGGACACCAACTATGGCCTCTGTGAGGACCCCTAGCCCTTCTCCATCCTCTGTGAGGACACCAACTATGGCCTCTGGGAGGACCCCCAGCCCATCCCCATCCTCATTGCAGACCCACATTCCTGCTCCATTCTCTGTGAGTATATTGGCACCAATTTATTGGACAGACTGTGGTGTATATTAGTGCAGCCTTTTATTTACGCAAAAATCTAATTGTCATCCAAACAGGAGGAGCCTGGAAGAGTCCAGCCAGCCCCTGCCTAGGCCTCAGCTTCATTCTGGCTGCCAGGTGAATTAGGCAAGACCATCCCTGTGCAGGACCAGGGGTGGATTGCCAACACCTTATTTCACTCTGGCAAGCTGCGGCCAGATTTGACGCTGTGGTATGAGCCTCCCGTCCTGGCCCTCATTTACCACCAGACACCAACACCTGACCGGTTCTTCACCCATCGGCTGATGGTGTGGATGCCCTACCACCTGTGGAAGGTGAGGGTTTTCTGTCCTTGTGGCAAGAACCTGACGGGCTATGGTGTCCACAAGAGGGCCAGGAAGTTCCTGGACATCGACAGGTACTACCTGATGGTAACAGAGACACTCAGGTGCACTGTGTGTTCTCTGAACTATCTGTTAACAAGCCAGACTGTCCGGGACCAGCTTGACCTGCCGCACCAGAAAATGTTCCTGCTGATCCTGACCCACAAGTGAGTAAAGTAGTCTAAAGATGGTTCTTGTGAAGACTTAAACCAATGAAATGACCCCCCTTAATGAACATGTAAATAATCACAGCATTAATGTGCATTTCAGGTATGCCTGTGACATCCGTGTCATTAGGCTGCTTCGGGACCGGACGCTGGGCAACAGTCCAGCTCGATTGGTGCGGCAGTTGAAAGAGAACCATGGGGAGGAATGGCTGAATCGGTTGGCACACTATCTTGGGGAGTGTGCTGACTTTGTCGATCGACCCAGCCTCAATCCGGTGGTCTGCCAGGAGCCTCCAGAGCCAATCGAGATCCCCACCAGTCGTTGGCTGCTGTCAGTATACGGCAGGGATATTCTCTCCAGAATTGGACATATAAAGGCCAGCATCACATCCATTTTTGGCAACATCTTAAAGATGGATTCCACAAAAAAGGTAAAAAATTATTTGACTCTGTTACGTTCTGTAATGTTCATAAATACCGTCAGATAGACATTAATATTATTGTCATTGCTAACGTTACATCACAAATGTTTACAAATATTACATTTGTAAATTCCAGATCACAAAGAAGCTGGCTGGCCATGGACGGGGGACAGCACTCTGGGTAACCTCCATTGGAAATGAGGTTGGCCAGATAGTGACCAGTGTGCTGTCAGTGCAAGAGGGGCCTGGACTGGACAGGATGGTGGCCGGTGTAATGGAGCGGTACCGCAAGGCTGCCATTCCACCCCCAGTGCTGCTTTATGTGGACTGTGGCTGCTGCGTGAGTGAGGGAGCAACGAGCCAGTTGCAGACCAGGTTCGGGGAGTGGCCAGACCTTCACATAAGACTGGACATCTGGCACTTTATGAGGAGGATGGCCGTGGGCTGCACCACCGATGCCCATCCCCTCTACCCCACTTTCATGGGATGCCTGTCTGCCTGCATCTTTGAGTGGGATGCTGGGGACCTCTGCCTGTTGCGGCAGGCAAAGAGGAAACAGCTGATGCAGGAGGGTGTGCCAGCTCTTACTGACATCCTGGTGGACAGGAGCATCACTAAAAAGGAGCTGAGCCTTTACTGCCGCAGGAGGACACGAGGTGAGGAGGCCACCATACGCCTCATTGAGAGGCTGCTGCAGGAGCTGGGGGGGGCAAATGGGAGGGACCTTATGGGTGTGCCTCTGCTGGATGAGGTGCGCATGGAGCACATCTGGCGTGTGCAGAAACGCCATGTCAGGTGCATCCAGGACGTGCCGGGTGTGCCTCTCTACACTGAGGTAGGCACCACCACAAAGGCAGGGGTCACCCTGACCAGGTACCGCAGTGCCAGAGGGTCCACATCCCTGGAGTCTTTCCACTGCCACCTAAACAGGTTCATTCCAGGTTGGTGTCTCACATGTATGATGTTTTAAATAATTTCAATTTCTGTTATGCAGATTGAAAGGCTTGTCATTTTTATTGGTATATTTTTCTTCTTCTTCTAGGAACCAGTGCATATGCACTGAACTTTCAGCTGTACCTGCTGGAAGGCTTGAATAGGTGGAATCAGGATCGGGCGGCTGCATCAGTGACCAGCAAGCCAGCGTCCCTTCTCACCTACTCCGGGGATATGGCCCACTGCGTCAACACCAACAGCCTGAAGGTGTTTGGTCGGCCTTTTGTGCCAACTTTCAGGCCACCAGGCAGATACACTGTTATGTCATCCCCTTATCTGGTTACATAATACTTTTGGTTTGTGGGTTTTCAATGTTCTGAGTCTTTCCTCTTATCATTCTTATCACCAAATCCAACCATGGTAGTCTGTTTAAAGTTGCATTCTATCTGTATGGAATGCTTGAAATAGAATTAGTCATGTGTGTACAGTATTCGTCACACGTTTGAACACTGTTTTTAATGTTTTTGAAAGAAGTGTCTTAATACACAGTAGGACAGTAATATAATTTGTGCTGCTTAATATATCTATATATCTATCTATCTATCAATCATCTATCTATCTATCTATCGCTCTCTCTCTCTCTATATATATATATATACAGTGTCCTCCACTAATATTGGCACCCTTGGTAAATATGAGCAAAGGCGGCTGTGAAAATAAATCTGCATTGTTTATCCTTTTTATCTTTTACTCAAAAAATTCACAAAATTCCAACCTATCATTGAAGTAAAACAATTGAAAGTGGGGAGAAAATCTCATGATGAAATAAATGCTTTCACTATTTCATGTTGGCCACAATTATTGGCACCCAATTATTGCAACGTCCTTTTCCCAGCACAACAGCTCTGAGTTTTCTCCTATAATGCCTGAAGAGTTTTGAGAACACCTGATAAGAGATCAGAGACCATTTTCTTCATACAGAATCTCTCCAGATCCTTCAGATTCACAGCTCCATGACGGTGCTGCTTCTCTTCAGTTCACCTCACTCATCTTCTACAGGGTTTAGGTCAGAGGACAGAGACAGCCATGGTAAAATATTAATTTTGTGCTCAGTGACCCATTTTTGTGTTTATTTTGATGTTTGTTTTGGATTGTTGTCCTGGTGGAAGATCCAAACACGGCCCATTATAAGATTTCTAACAGAGGCAGTCAGGTTTTGATTTTTTATCTGTTGGTATTTGATAGAATCCATGATGCCATGCATCTGAACAAAGATGTTCAGGACCTCCAGCAGAAAAACAGGCCCACAACATTAAAGATCCAGCGGTATATTTAACCGTGGACATGGGGTACTTTTTTATCCCTGTTTGTACTAAACTCAACTGGTGGGTTTGCTGCCAAAAAGCTCTTTTTTCAGTTTCATCTGACAATAGAAGCCAGTGCCATTTGAAGTTCCAGTCGTGTCTGACAACTGAATTTGCTGGAGTTTGTTTTTGGATGAGTGAGGAGATTTTTTCTTGAAACCCTCCCGAACAACATGTGGTGATTTAGGGGATGTTTGATTTTTTTTTTCTTTAGGTTTCTGACCCCAAGACTCAACTAATCTCTGCAATTCTCCAGCCTGTGATCCTTGGAGAGTCTTTGGCTACTCAAACTCTCCTCCTCACCGTGCATTAGGACGATATAGACACACGTCCTCTTTCAGGCAGATTTTTAACATCTTTAGTTGATTGGAACCTCTTAATTATTACCCTGATGATGGAAATGGGGATTTTCAATGTTTTAACTCTTTTCTTACAGCCACGTTCTATTTTGTGATGCTCAACAATCTTGTTCTTCACATCAGAAATATATTTTTTGTTTTTTTCTCATTGTGATGGATGATTAAGGGAATTTGACCTTTGTGTTCCTCATTTTTATAATCCTGTGGAACAGAAAGTCATGGCTGGACAATTTCATGCTCCTAGTCACCCTGGTGTGCTAAAAAAAAAAAATATGAATGGGAATATACTTCAGAGATATTTTACTCATAAGAATTTCTAGGGGTGCCAATAATTGTGGCCAACATTCATTGGAGAAAAACATTTATTTCATCATGAGATTTTCTCCCCACTCTCAATTGTTTTACTTCAATGATAGGTTGGAATTTTGTGAATTTTTTGAGTGAAAGATCAAAAGGATAAACAATGCAGATTTATTTTCACAGCCGACTTTGCTCATATTTATCAAGGGTGCCAATATTAGTGGAGGGCACTGTATATATCTATATATATATATATTAGGGCTGTCAATCGATTTAAAAAATAAATAAATTAATCGCGATTAATCACATGATTGTCATGAGTTAACTCGTGATTAATCGCAATTAATTGCACATTTTTATTTGTTCTAAAGGTACCTTAAATGAATACTTTTCAAATTTTTTATACTCTAATCAACATGGGCATGGACAAATATGGATGCTTTATGCAAATGTATGTTTATTATTATTGAAACCATAGTCAACAAAGCATGAAGAGTAGATATGTTTCAAAGGTCATAGATGTTTTTCAAAGAACTTGTTCATGTCTATTAGACACATGAAAATAGAAATACCAGGTTCCCATTACTTCTATTTCTTTGCACTGAGCAATTTACTTAAACAAACCTGTTTACATTTTTGCACACAGGGCAGCTCTTCTTCTGAAAATGCAAAATGTACATTTATTATTTATTACATTTGTTTCCCTCTCTGTGCCCACATACTGTATTTTGATGAAGCTAAATTCTCAATAAAACTGTTTTCATTGGTATATTTTACTGTTTCTGTTGTCAGACACCGGGATGAATATGAAATAGTGACTGAAACGCGATCCATTAAGACTACATAACCAGCTCTCCCTTCCAAGATGTTCATCTGCACAAAAATCATGATAATCGCACCGTCGTCTGATGAAATCAAATACACATAAGATAAAGACAATAGCTGTGCTGTGATTTCGGCTATACTTGCATGTAAAATTAGAGAAGCAACATAATATCTGTGTTTAACTGAATTAAAGCGCTGCTCCTCTCTGCCGCACGCTGAAGAGAAACTGAGCAGACTCAGAGAGAAAGAGAGAGAGAGGTGTGTGTGCGCGCTGAAGAGAAACTGAGCAGACGCAGAGAGAAAGAGAGAGAGAGGTGTGTGCGCGCGCTGAAGAGAAACTGAGCAGACGCAGAGAGAGAGGTGTGTGCGCGCGCTGAAGAGAAACTGAGCAGACGCAGAGAGAGAGGTGTGTGCGAGCGCTGAAGAGAAACTGAGCAGACGCAGAGAGAGAGAGGTGTGTGCGAGCGCTGAAGAGAAACTGAGCAGACGCAGAGAGAGAGGTGTGTGCGAGTGCTGAAGAGAAACTGAGCAGACGCAGAGGGAGAGGTGTGTGCGCGCGCTGAAGAGAAACTGAGCAGACGTAGAGAGAGAGAAAGAGAGAGAGAGGTGTGCGCGCGCTGGGAGATCAAGACCTCGCGCTCACGCGGCAGTACCGGCGATTCTCAGAAACTAGGTTTGGGCGCTTTTTTGAAGGGAATTTTCTATTTAATAACTAATGCTGTTCTTTGTTTAACTTTTTATTCATCGATGAATCCCCAAAAAAGTATCACATATTATATAAAAACAGAAATTAAGCAGCACAACTGTTTCCAACATTGGTAATAAATCAGCTAATTAGAATGATTTCTGAAGGATCATGTGACACTGAGGTCTGGAGTAATGATGCTGCAAATTCAGCTTTGATCACAGAATTAATTCCATTTTAAGGTATATTAAAATAGAAAAGTTATTTTAATCTGTAATAACATTTCTCAATATTATTGTTGTTTTCTGTATTTTTTATCAAATAAATGCAGGATTGATGAGCATAAGAGACTTCTTTCAAAAAACAAATGTTTTACTGGTCCTGTATGTGTGTGTGTGTGTGTGTGTGTGTCCTTTTATTTATTTTTTCATAGGAGAGCTGCTTGGTGTTGACTACCTCCTGAGTCAGACTGGACAGCCCCTGGTAGTGGACCCCGACTCAGAAAGAGACAGAGAACATGCTGGAGGATGTGGATGAAGGCGAGGATGAAGAAGACGAGGGCTTCGGGGAAGACCAAACACATGATATTACTGTGTCAAGTCTTACCGATGACCCAAGCTTCTCTGTTTCCTCCCATTTTCTGCCCTCCTCTGAGTCTCTCTCCTCCACCCAGCCTGCTGCCCTCTCTGCCCAGCCTGTTGCCTCCTCCATCCAGCCTGATGCCTCCTTCACCCAGCTTGCTTCCTCATCTACCTTGGCTGCTGGATCCTCCACACCAGGTGCATCAGCATCTCCTGATGAGTCTGTGGTATGTAAATACCTTGTTATATGTCTGAAGTTGATGCTTGTCAACAAAAAGACATCTAGAAATATGTATATATGTTTTTTGTCTCACTTAACTGTCCTCATAATGTTGCTCATTTCTGTTTTTTTTTCAGGCTTTGGATAGTGCTGGTGTGCCAGGCATGGACAGAGTCAACAACCTGGCGGAGTATCTGGTGGAGCTAAGGAATCAGCCCTCTCTGGCCCTCACCAACCAGCAGGTCAGGAACATTCAAGTTTCTCTACTTTCCCTCCTTGACCTGTCATATGTTAACACTTGCACATGTTTTGTTTTCTCATTTGCCATGTATTATATGCTCGCTCTGCTTAGGTGAGCAATATAGTTGCTCTTTGGCAGAACCTGCTGGACTATGATAAGCAGAGGGTAGTGTTTGCTGCCAGACACCGGAGCAGACTGGACACAGGGAGGTTCAGATCCCCCAAAAAGAGGCAGGAGTTCACTCCAGGGGTGGAGAGTGTGAAGAGGCACGCACTTACCACCACTGCCCCACTTGCCCAGTGGCCAGATTGTTGTCGTCTGATAGAGACCATTTTTGTGTCATTTCTGTGCCATCCATAAGAGTCCTAAGAAGAAGGGGATTGGCACAGTCTCCAAATGGGACCTCATCTTGGAGGACTACAGAAAAATCAGGCGGCGCATTCTGGCCAATGCTGCTGTTATGCAGCAGACCATCCTGCAGCTGGTGGATGTGAGCCACACCACACTGGTTCAGTGGCATAACAGGACAGTGAAAAGGCAGGAAAGTGCAGTATTGATGCAAGGGCTGCAACTGCCTAGCCACTTGTCTGTGGCAGCTGACCCTCTACTTTTTGCCAATGTGCGCCCCCCGTCTGTACCCCCCCAACCAGGCCCAGCTCACCAATACCATCTGCCCAGTATCACCGTGGGCCAGGCACGGCTGAAGAGGAAGAGAAACATCGCTTCAGCCCCAGTGGTTTTGTCACCGCCAGCTGAGAAACCTCAAACCCAGTGGCAACTCCTTCCTGCTCCACCCCCAGGTGCTCAACTGGTGATACTGACACCAGTGGCCTCACAGGGACTAACAGGGCTTTTCCTAGTTGCTGCTCCACAGGCTCTCAGGGTCAGCCTCTCCTCTGCCCCTTCTGCCACTCCTGCTCCTGTTGCTGCTCCAGTTCGAAAACTGACTCGCAAAGTACAGCACAACACATGCAAAAAATGCGGGCAGTTCAGCGGAGATAAAGCGGAGACTGGGCATGGCCAATAAAAGGGCATTATATACTTCCCCTCTGTAGAGACAGTACCAAAGGAGCAGTGGTTGGAGGATATAAAAAAAACGAAATGAAAAAAAAAGAAACAGAACAAAGCGGTGTGAGAGAGGACGGAAGCGCGGTAAGCGCGGAGGTATATTAGCTAGGCTAAGAGCTAATCCCACAAGACCGGCTCTTCCAACACTCATGCTCTCAAACGTTCACTCTCTGGAAAACAAACTGGACTTAATTCAACTCAGTCGGTCTACACAGCATGAGGCAAGGGATTGTTGTGTGTTTGTTTTCACTGAAACATGGCTCAACGACAACATCCCGGACTCCGCCATTCAGTTGAACAGGCTAACCTGCTACCGAGCAGACAGAGACACAGCACTTTCTGGTAAGACCCGCGGTGGTGGCTTGTGTGCTTATATCAACAAAGAATGGTGTAACAATGCTGCGGTAGTATCAAAACACTGTTCACTGCTGGTGGAGTTTATGTTTGTGAAGTGTCGACCGTTCTATCTGCCGCAGGAGTTCACGGCCATTGTTATTGTCGCAGTTTACATTCCACCGTGTGCAAACGCTAAGGACGCGCTTCGTGAACTGTATAGCGCCATCAGTGAACAACAAACAAATAACCCCGACGGCTTTTTCATCATAGCCGGTGACTTCAACCACGCAAATTTAAAGACAGTTTTGCCAAAGTTCTACCAACATGTAAACTTTGCAACAAGGGGAAACAACACACTGGACCTTGTTTACACAACAGAAAAGAACGCTGACAAGGCTGTACCCCGCCCCTACCTCGGGTACTCAGACCACATCTCTGTTATGCTAATCCCAACATAAAGACCACTTCTGAAACTCGCCAAACCGGTTCAAAAACTCATCACAATTTGGCCAGAGAATGCTACCTCAACACTACAGGACTGCTTTCAGTGCACAGACTGGAACATGTTTAAAGAGGCGGCCACCTACAACAACCACACAGACCTGCAGGAGTACACTGAAACTGTGAGTGCTTACATCAAAAAGTGCATTGATGATGTGACAGTCACCAAGACCATCACCACATGTGCAAACCAAAAGCCGTGGATGACAGCAGAGGTTCGTGGGCTGCTAAAGACCAGAGATGAAGCATTCAGATCAGGAGATAAAGCAGCCCTCAAAACAGCAAGAGCCAGTCTGTCCCGTGGCATCAAAAATGCAAAACGGTCATATGCTCAAAAAATACACACAGAGCCTGTGGCAAGCCATTCAGACCATCACTGACTACAAGCCCACGCCACAGGCCTGTGATGATGATCCATCCCTCCCCGATACACTCAACCACTTTTATTCACGGTTTGAAATGCAGAATGACACACCTGCACAAAAACTGCCCACACCTCCCAACGACCAGGCACTCTGTCTGTCTCCAGCCGACGTAAGGAAGACCCTATCTAGGATTAACCCACGAAAGGCTGCGGGTCCTGACAACATACTGGAATATGTTTAAGCAGGCTGCCACATACAACAACAACAACACCACAGACCTCCAAGAGTACTCAGAGACTGTCACTGCCTACATCACCAAGTGTATTGATGATGTAACGGTCACAAAGACTATCACTGTCCGGGCCAACCAGAAGCCGTGGCTGACAGGGGAGGTCTACAGACTTCTGAAGGCTCGGAATGCTGCCTTTAGAGCTGGAGATGAGGAGGGCCTAAGGACAGCTAGGGCCAACCTATCCCACGGCATCAGAGAGGCCAAGAGACAGTACTCCAGGAGGATAGCCCATCGTTTCAGCGACAGCAGAGACACTCGGAGCCTGTGGCAGGGGATTCAGACCATTACGGACTACAAGACCCCACCACAGACCTGTGACAGCACCATCCCCCTGCTGAACGAGCTGAATGTCTTCTTTGCTCGCTTTGAGACACAAAACAGCACCACTGCACAGAAGACTCCACCTCCTCCCGGCGACCAGGTGATGACGCTGTCCTCGGACAGCATGAGGAGATCCCTCAGCAGGATCAATGCACGCAAAGCTCCGGGTCCTGACAACATTCCTGGGCGTGTACTGAGAGACTGTGCAGTGGAACTCACTGATGACTTCACAGACATTTTCAACATCTCACTAAGCCAGGCTGTTGTCCCCACATGCTTCAAAGCTACCACCATCATTCCAGTTCCGAAGAAGTCATCTCCATCCTGCTTCAATGACTACCGTCCAGTAGCACTCACTCCTATTCTCATGAAGTGCTTTGAACGGTTAGTCATGCAGCACATCAAGTCTGTCCTCCCCCCCTCCCTGGACCCCTTCCAGTTTGCATATAGGTCCAATCGCTCGACCGATGATGCCATCGCCACTGCCCTCCACCCAGCCCTCACACACCTAGACAAAACGGACACGTATGTCAGATTGCTGTTCATAGACTTCAGTTCAGCATTCAACACAATCATCCCTCAACAGCTCATTCATAAACTGGTCCAGCTGGGGCTCAATACGTCGCTGTGCAACTGGCTGTTGGACTTTCTGACCGGGAGACCTCAGGCAGTACGGGTCGGCAGTAACACATCCAGCACAATCACACTGAACACAGGGGCCCCCCAAGGATGTGTGCTGAGCCCCCTCCTCTTCACTCTGCTGACCCACGACTGCACACCGTCACACAACTCCAACCGCTTCATTAAATTTGAAGCAACAGAGATGAGACAAACTACAGGAGCGAGGTGAGACGCCTGGCCGGGTGGTGCAGTGACAACAATCTCTCTCTGGATGTGGAGAAGACGAAGGAGATTGTCGTTGACTTCAGGAGAGTGCACTCTCTGCATGCTCCTCTGACCATCAATGGTGCGACCGTGGAGAGAGTGAGCAGCACCAAGTTCCTGGGTGTACACATCACAGAGGACCTCTCCTGGACCAACAACACTGCAGCACTAGCCAAGAAAGCACAACAGCGTCTCTACTTCCTCCGCAAACTAAGAAGAGCCAGAGCCCCGGCCCCCATCATGTGCACCTTCTACAGAGGCACCATCGAGAGCATTCTGACTAGCTGCAAGTCCCTTCAACGGATAGTGAGAGCAGCTGAGAAGATCGTTGGTGTCTCTCTCCCCTCCCTCCAGGACATCTACAACACCCGTCTCACCCGCAAAGCCCTCAGCATTGCAGGTGATCCCACCCACCCGACACACAACTTCTTCAGTCTGCTACCATCAGGGAGGAGACTGAGGAGTCTCCAAGCCAGGACCCAACAGACTGAAAGACAGCTTCATCCATCAGGCTGTCAGGAAGCTGAACTCCCTCCCATCCTTGCCCCCCCTCCCCTCTCTTACCCCACGCAACACTGAACTCTGACCCCCACCCCACCACCACCATTTGTGTACGTATGTGTATGGATATGTGTGTATATATATATATATATATATTTGATTTGTACTTATCTGTATTCTTGCGTTCTACTGTTAGTGTTTAGTTTTATCTGTATGCACCAGGGAGTAAGAGAGTAACGCAATTTCAATTCTCTGTATGTATGTACGGTACATGTGGCAGAGTTGACAATAAAGCTGACTTTGACTTTGACATACCTGGCCGTGTACTGAAAGACTGTGCTGCACAGCTGACGGATGTCCTAACAGATATCTTCAACACCTCGCTGAGCCAGGCAGTCGTCCCCACATGTCTCAAATCCACAACAATCATACCAGTACCAAAGAAATCACCTGTGTCCTGTCCCATAGCACTGACTCCAATCATGATGAAGTGCTTTGAGAGGTTAGTCATGCACAAAATCAAAACCAGCCTCCCCAACACACTTGATCCGCTCCAGTTTGCATACCGTCCAAACCGCTCTACGGACGATGCAATTTCCTCCACCCTCCACCTGGCTCTTAACCTCCTAGAAAACAAAGACTCCTATGTTAGAATGCTGTTCATTGACTTCAGCTCGGCATTCAACACAATAATCCCACAACAGCTCATAAATAAACTAAACCTGCTGGGCCTTAACAATTCCCTCTGTAATTGGATCCTGGACTTTTTAACCGGAAGACCTCAGTCAGTCCGTGTCGGCCACAACACCTCGAGCAACTACCACACTGAGCACAGGTGCCCCACAAGGCTGTGTGCTCAGCCCGCTGCTCTTCACGCTACTGACCCACGACTGCACTGCCAAGTTCAGCTCCGACCACATCATCAAGTTCACTGATGACACAACAGTGGTAGGTCTCATCAGCAACAACGATGAAACGTACTACAGAGAGGAAGTGGCACAGCTGGCTGAATGGTGTGGCCCTAACAATCTGTCCCTCAATGTGGAGAAGACAAAGGAGGTTGGAACTCCATTGACCACCTCCCACTGACCATCGACAGCTCGACTGTGGAGAGAGTCAGCAGCACTAAATTCCTGGGGGTGCACATCACGGAGGATCTCACCTGGACCACCAACACCATGTCACCATGCTGCTGAACGCAAGACCCTCCAGCGGACAGTGAACACGGCTGCAAAGATCATCGGAGCCCCTCTCCCATCCATCCTGGACATTTTTCTTGCACGATGCTCCAGCAAAACCAACAGCATCGTGAAGGACCCCACCCACCCCTCCCACAGTTTCTTCCAGCTCCTACCATCAGGAAGACGGTACCGGAGCATCAGAGCCCGCTCTGTCAGACAGCTCAACAGCTTTTTCCCCCAGGCTGTGAGAGCCCTGAACCCAAAACACCCCGCCCTCCTCTGAAACCCCATGCAAAGCCCTACCTCCTGAAACATGGACCATCAAACCATCTCTTTTATCTTTAGTTGTATAGGGTAAACATTTGTATATAGTATACTTAGCCAAAATCTGTCAGTAGGTTAGTTGTGTATAGGTTTATAGTGTTTTACTTCATTGTTGTATGTCTGTATTTACAGGTGCATCTCAATAAATTAGAATGTCATGGAAAAGTTCATTTATTTCAGTAATTCAACTCAAATTGTGAAACTCGTGTATTAAATAAATTCAATGCACACAGACTGAAGTAGTTTAAGTCTTTGGTTCTTTTAATTGTGATGATTTAGGCTCACATTTAACAAAACCCCATCAATTCACTATCTCAACAAATTAGAATACTTCATAAGACCAATAAAAAAAATGTTTTAGTGAATTGTTGGCCTTCTGGGAAGTATGTTTATTTACTGTATATGTACTCAATACTTGGTAGGGGCTCCTTTTGCTTTAATTACTGCCTCAATTCGGCGTGGCATGGAGGTGATCAGTTTGTGGCACTGCTGAGGTGGTATGGAAGCCCAGGTTTCTTTGACAGTGGCCTTCAGGTCATCTGCATTGTTGCGTCTGGTGTCTCTCATCTTCCTCTTGACAATACCCCATAGATTCTCTATTGGGTTCAGGTCAGGCGAGTTTGCTGGCCAATCAAGCACAGTAATACCATGGTCATTGAACCAGCTTTTGGTACCTTTGGCAGTGTGGGCAGGTGCCAAGACCTGCTGGAAAATGAAATCAGCATCTCCATTAAGCTTGTCAGCAGAAGGAAGCATGAAGTGCTCTAAAATTTCCTGGTAGATGGATGCGTTGACTGTGGACTCAGAAAACACAGTGGACCAACACCAGCAGATGACATGTCAGCCCAAATCATCACTGACTGTGGAAACTTCACACTGGACTTCAAGCAACATGGATTCTGTGCCTCTCCACTCTTCCTCCAGACTCTGGGACCTTGATTTCCAAATTAAATGCAAAATTTACTTTCATCTGAAAAGAGAACTTTGGACCACTGAGCAACAGTCCAGTTCTTTTTCTCCACAGCCCAGGTAAAATGCTTCTGACGTTGTCTCTGGTTCAGAAGTGGCTTGGTAGCCCTTTTCCTGAAGACGTCTGAGTGTGGTGACTCTTGATGCACTGACTCCAGCTTCAGTCCACTCCTTGTGGAGCTCTCCCAAGTGTTTGAATCAGCTTTGCTTGACCGTATTCTCAAGCTTGCGGTCATCCCTGTTGCTTGTGCACCTTTTCCTACCCAATTTCTTCCTTCCAGTCAACTTTGCATTTAATATGCTTTGATACAGCACTCTGTAAACAGCCACACCTTTCAGTAATGACCTTCTGTGACTTACCCTCTTTGTGGAGGGTGTCAATGTTCGTCTTCTGGATCATTGCCAAGTCAGCAGTCTTCCCCATTATTGTGGTTTCAAAGAACAAGGGATACCCATAATTTATACTGTAGGGATGGTAATTTATTGAAACTCAAATGTAAATATTCTAATATTTTGAGATACTGATTTTTTGACTTTCATGAGCTGTAAGCTCTAATCATCAAAATTAAAACAAAAAAAACTTTTGAAATGTTTTACTTTTACATGTAATGAATCTAAAATATATGAAAGTTTCACTTTTTGAAATAAGTTATAAGAAAAAAAAACTTTTTCACGACATTCTAATTTATTGAGATGCACCTGTATGTAGCACCATGGTCCTGTGAGGCACGACATTTCATTCCACTGTATGTCCCCACATGTAGCAGAATGACAATAAAGCTCAACTTGAACTTGACTTGACTTGAAGAGTAATGAATATTTTAAAGATTTATTCATGCGTATTGTTCTGTGCGTTCTGTTATTTTGCACTCACAAAGACTAAACAAGAGCCATGAACATTTTAAAGTTTTATTTATGTGTATTGGTCTGTGCTTTCTGTTCTTTTGCACTTGCAATGAATGCACAAGTGTAAGTATTATTGGAAAGTATGGAAATGGAAAGTATTATTAATGTGTATTTTTCTGTTTTCTGTTATGTTGCATATGCAACATAATAACTAAAAGAATAAAAATGTGAATGAGTCAAGGAATTAATGAATAATTGGCTATGACTTTGAATTACAGCATTAAGTAACAATGTTAATTTCTGGCAACAGTGGGATTCGAACCGGGAACCTTGTGATCAACCTTTATTGGAAAACATTTTTAAAAAGTTTTTTTAATAATTTATTGTAAACATACACTTCCAAAAGCATCGCTTTGGAGGACAAAGGGATAAAAGTCCCTTTCTTCACTTTTCTCCTATTTTTTTTTCCTTTTTTCTCTCTTTTTTCCTTCTTTCCTCTTCTCCCCCTTCTTCCCTCTCCTTCCATTTCTTCCCCTCCCTTAACAGACTATTGTTCCCCAGCTTCTTTGGGGGCCTGGCGAAGCTGTTTGAGTTGTCTACTGAACCAAGGTTTGTCGTTGTTAAATGTTAAATAAGTCCTGGTGGGTACACACTTAGAAACTAATGTAGGACGTCACGGTGTAACTGAGCTCATCCAGATCAGTAGCTGCAGCCTCAAAAACACTCCAATCAGTAAGTTCGAAGCAGGCCTGTAAATCCTGCTCTGCTTCAACAGTCCATCTCGTTACAGTTCTTACTACAGGCTTAGCAGATTTAAGTTTCTGCCTGTAGGCTGGTAGAAGATGAACCAAACAGTGATCAGAGAGTCCCAGCGCTGCACGGGGGACAGAGTGGTATGTATCCTTTAAAACAGTGTAACAATGGTCCAGTATATTGCTGTCTCTGGTGGGGCACATGATGTGTTGTCTGTATTTAGGCAGTTCGTGGGTGAGATTAGCTTTATTAAAATCACAGAGAATGACAATGAAAGAGTCCGGGTAACGCTGCTCTGTGTGTGTGATTTGGTGGATAAAATAAAAAGGCTTACAGTTAATAAAGAGAGCTTCCAAGTTTGGGCAGCACATCTTCTTTAAAACTGTCATGTCTATACACCAGCCTTCATTGATATAAAAACATATTCCACCGCCTCTCGTTTTCCCCGACGACTTGGTGATGCGGTCTGCTCTGAACAGCTGGAATCCCGCTAGATGAAGCGCACTGTCTGGGATGGCTCCGTTAAGCCAGGTTTCCGTGAAGCAAAGCGCAGCAGAGTTTAAAAAGTCCTTGTTTGTGCGGGTGAGGAGTTGTAGTTCGTCTGATTTATTTGCAAGGGAGCGGAGATTCGCAAGATGAATACTCCGCAGCGGAGTCCTAAAACCGCGCTGTCTGGATTTCATGAGCGCACCAGCACGCTTCCCTCGCTTGCGTCGCCTGGAGCGCTTGTATAGGAACGCAGCTCCTCCGACTAAAATGTCCAGTAAAATGTCTGAATGTTCAAACGTCGGCAAAAGTTTATCTGGTGTGCTATTTCTTATGTCCAAGAGTTTGTTTTTAGTAAAGCTGATCGGAAAAACGTTGCTTAAGACAGGACAAACTAACAAAAACAGTAAAAGTACCAAGGAGCAACAAACCGAAGCAGCCATGTGCGGCGCCATCTTGTTATGCCATAACAATTGGATGACCAATTGATCAATAGGTCATCCAATTAAACAAGTTGTTTAATTGGATGACCTAAGCCTCTAACATTAAAGGACATCACATTAAGTATGTTAGCCATTCAAAGACATACATGTTCATATTGTAGTGTATGAAAAAAATAAAAAAATAGAGTGAAAGTATAGAATATAGAGAACATGGTGAACATCCCCTACCACCTCCCAAAAACTAAAGCCTAGTCCCCAAACGACAAGGCAACTTCATAACCGCAAATATATGATCCCACATCATGGGTCCCACAACAACGCACAATATTTTACATGTGCATACAATTTTACATTTGAGTCAAATAGAACATAGCTTAACTTCCGTTATTTATATGAGCAAATAATTTTTTTTTTTTTATATTTATAAAGAAAAAAGGAAAAAAAAAGGAACACCCTCCAACCTGTCCTTAAATATTGTTATAAGTAGTGTTCACTGCTGGTAAACGGACTGATTCGAGTTTAAGTCTTGTAAGATTTGGGATGATAAGCTTATACAAACAAAAGATTTACGGCTTCCCCCTTCATATTAAACAGTTAAGTCCGACCTGATCGTCCATGGTTTATCTGGTGCTGATACTGCGATGGAACTCCTC
Source organism: Schizothorax lantsangensis (assembly GCA_027422415.1). Taxonomy (NCBI): domain Eukaryota; kingdom Metazoa; phylum Chordata; class Actinopteri; order Cypriniformes; family Cyprinidae; genus Schizothorax; species Schizothorax lantsangensis. The sequence continues at coordinate 114,108 of JAPDDO010000247.1, read as the reverse complement.
AGCCTCGCGTGGTGAGGAGAACAGCTGTATCTTCCCATCATGAAGCACCCTCAGCTTACATGGATGATGATGAAACCCGCGGAAGGTTCCCTTGCTGATGAACAAATTCTTGACGTCGTTAAACTCGCATCTCTGTCAGATCGTTTCTGCTGAAAGTTCTTGAGCAAAGTCAATTTTGGGTCCATCGTGGATTATATCCCGGCTTCTCGCAGGACGAACTCCTTATCTTGAAACTTGAGAAAACGGATAAGCACAGGTCTGTTTTGATTAGGAGTTGCTAATGTGTGGTGGACTCTTTCCAACGTAAAGGATTTCTCGGGTTCGAGAAAGTCCAGTAAAGTGCCTTTACCTTCTGCTCCTTCTATGAGGCCAAATACACGGACATTCTTTCTCCTCCCACGATTTTCCAGATCATCCATCTTCATCTCCAGATGTGCAATCCGCTGTCGCCGAGGTTAATGCAGACTCTGTTTTATCAAGTTTGTCCTCTATTGCAGAAATGCGGACATCAGTTTCCTCAATCCATTTTTCGTTGTCTGACACCTCGCGTTTAATGTCAGTCAGATTGCTCTCCAAAACTGAGATGGAGTTTGCCATTACTCCCAAGCGATTGTTTGTGCCGTCTAACATTGAACCGAATTCAGAACGAAGCGCTTTTAGCTCAATTAGCACCTCACCTAATGTTGCCATGTCTGCCATGTTGCCAGCCTCCACTCTCTCTGTCGACGGTGCTGCTTTCGCACTTCGTGTGCTTGTCTTGCACGCTTTCATAAAAATATCACATTCCTTCACCGACAGGGGTTTAGACATAATCAAGCCTAAGTTGATGACCAGGTTTGTAGAAGTTAGGGGTAGTTTTTGCACGAAGTTGTGGAGAGCTCTCACACTATGCAGCCATCTTCGCCGAGCTCACGTGCGCCCCCCTCCCCCCCTGCAATGTTTTTGAGATGATAGTATGCTGATTTAGTTACTGCTTTGACATGACTACTGAAATAAGGTCTGTCTCCAGAATCACCCCAAGATTCTAGACTTGATTTTTAGTTGTTTGACCCCTAGGGTCAAGGTATGCATTCACCTTGAGAACTTCATATTTGTTTCCAAATGCAATGACTTCAGTTTTCTCCTTGTTTAACTGAAGAAAGTTCTGGCACATCCAACTGTTCATTTCATCAATGCATTGGCAGAGGGATTCAATGGGGCTATAGTCATTTGGAGATAAGGCTAGGTAAATCTGGGTATCATCTAGGGATGCAACGATACCATTTTTTCAGGTCCGATCCGACCCAGAGAATTCTGAGTATCGGCCAATTCCGATCCGATCCGATACCAGCTTACCAGAGTTTTTTTTTTTTAAATCAATGTAGAATTTCCATACTTCTGTGTCACTCTTTTGTGTGTTAAACACAATCTACTAGACAACTTAATTTTAATGAAAAAATATATAGGGGCTGTTTACACCTGGTCACTTCATGTGTTTTGTAATATAAATCCGATCGCTCAAAACACTTCAGGAGGTCTGGGACGCATTCCAGATGAACTGGACATGTGTAAATGCACCTGATTGTTGAAACCACATATGTAAATTTTACTCCTCCCAAAATGTAAAAAATAATAAACGTTTGAGAGCGTGTTATAGGCTATATGACATTATAGTCAGATATGACTGCGCTAATGCAACACGCATCACCGCGGACGAGTAGCTGAGCATCCCTTCAGCAAGCAGATGCACAAACTGCCGCGAATGAAACTGAAAGTAAGACGCAGACGGTCAACACACAATCATCTTCATTAAAAGTAGTAAGACAAACTTATCTTTCCAGTGCTGATGCCGCACGCTCTCCTATTGCGATCTTTGATCTTGAAATGAGCTGATAATTAATAAAATGCAGCGCTTATCTTTTGATTTCGTTGACATGTTAAATTTAAATATAGCACGGGAATTGAAGATCGGATTTATGATATCCATTTTGCGACTATGTGGCCAAGTGTAAATGGAAACGTACAAATCAGATTGATATCCGATCAGCAAAAATGCATGAAATGACCAGGTGTAAACAGGCCCATTCATAATCTATGACAAAAATACTATTATAAACTAGGTTAGTGGATAATTTAGCAGAAAAAGTTATTCTAGAAAAATCATGAGTGCACAATTTTATCAAATCTAAACATTTAGTGAAATAACATTATTTATTGGGGAACAAATAAAAGTGAATATGTGAAGGACTAAATCTGGTAAAATGTTACACCTTGCTCTTTGCATTGTTTAAAATACATTAATGAAAACAAGTAAATGTATTTATTTATAAATATAAACTACAAAATTAAAAGAGATTTCTTTTAAATATATAGCACAGTAATGAAGGCAGCAACATATGATAGAGCCAGAGGAGTCCTATCTATCATATGTTGCTGCCTCCATTACTGTACTATACATTAGATTATTAATAGCCTTGATAGGACAGAACAAGAAATGCTCTAAATAATCTTTCATTGCACAAAAGCATTATAATACGAAAAGCTCCAATACAGAGCAGCACATAGCGCTTATGCGCCTCCCGTGCGCGGAATGATGTGCTTGAAGCAGCACGGAGTCACAGCTCCGGATAGAGAAGTTCAAAGCACAAAGGAAAGAGATATTTATGTGTAGCTTATTAAATCTGTGCGATAGTTTATTGAGCCTTTTCTTTTAACGGTTTTAAATTTCAGTTACTGTGCGCTCTTGAAGAGAGTTTCATTGTTTTGACTGTCTTAACCGAACGTGACAGTTTGAATGCTGAACGGCAGACGACAGACAGACGCAGCTGAGAGAATTGTTTATGTGAACTTGAATTTAACGACTTAAATGTTCATCTGTACCTCACATTAAATTATGGAACGGCTTCAGAACACTTGGACTTTGACTTTATGGTGCTTTATAATGTTTTTGTGCTTTCGTGGGGCTTAACAATAACAAAGAATAGTATACGCACAATATCGGATTTGGATTGGTCTCATCTCACCGATACCCGATCCGCAGAAAATGCCAGTATCGGAGCCGATACCGATCCTGAGTATCGGATCAATGCATCCCTAGTATCATCAGCATAGCTGTGATAGGCAATTTGGTTCTTCGTCATTATTTGACTTAGTGGGTGCATATACAAGCTAAACAAGAGCGGTGCAAGAATTGAGCATTGTGGGACTCTGCATGTCATGGACGTCCACTTAGACTTATGCTCTCCTATACTCACATAATAACCTCTCCCTTCTAAGTATGACCTGAACCATTTGAGTACCATCCCAGAAGGCCTGACCCAGTTTTCCAGTCTCTCTAGAAGTATGTTATGATCGACAGTGTCAAACGCAGCACTAAGATCTAGTAGTACCAGCACTGATATTTTGCCAGAATCTGAGTTAAAGAGAATATCATTTATTATCTTAATGAGTTCTGTCTCTGTGCTGTGATGCGCTTGGAAACCAGATTGAAAATTGTCCAGGTATCCATTTGAGTTTAATTAGCTGTTCAGCTGATTAAAAGCTACCTGTTCAATAATCTTGCCTATAAAAGGAAGATTTGATATCGGTCTATTGTTGCTCAATATGGTGTTATCAAGATTGCGCTTTTTCAGAAGGGGCTTAACAACTGCAGTTTTCAGGGATTTTGGAAACTTCCCAGAAAGAAGTGAGGTGTTCACCACTTCTAAAATATCTGCTTCTATAAACCCATTGCTATTAAGAAACGGTTATATTGTATGTCTGTCTTGAATTTATTCAGCGTGTTATAGCAGTTATGATGGCTTTGTAGAATGCCCACTAGATGGCAGCGCAGACTAACACATAGATAATAGAACAAACTATATGAGTTCAAGTTTGATGGCAAGGTTTGATTCTGGCTTGATAAAGCCTTGTCTGAAAGTTTAAAATAGATTTTAAAAGTTTTAAGGCTTTACTCAGAGAAGTCAAGTCAGACCATATTAGCCTTCTTCAGACCCCATTAGACCTTATCAATCTGCCAAAAAAAAAAAAAAAAAAAATACCTACGTGTCCTCTGCTGGGGTTGTTAACGTTGCTTACATGTTCTTAGGTTTTGTTAGCATGTTTTAGCATATTTTAATATGTTGCTGAGTGTTGCATATTTGAACATGTGTGACACATTGTCAGCATGTTTCTAACCTGTTTTAGCACATTGCTAGCATGTTTTACTACATTAACATGTTTAACACACTGATAGCACATTTTTTAGCATGTGATAAGCTAAATGATAAACAGGATTTTTTTGAGTTGTGAACAGGTTGACATGTTGAAGTGTCTGATAAATAACTGCTTGCTAGTCTACAAAAAGATTGTTGCTTTTGAAGTTATTACTCATTAAGCATAATTTTTATGATGTATTTCACAATATATTGTCATTATTTTTGGTTTTAAATGTACTTAATGTGTAAATAATGTTTAAATAATAAATAATGCTAAATTAATAAATGTAACTGTAATAGTAGAACATAGATATTACTTTAAAAAAACAAACAATAAAATAATTTTAAAAGGCTGCTCTGTGAACTACAAAATTATTTTTTAATCAAATTAGCCAGTCGCTGGCTGTAATAAAACCACACACAAACTATATACACACATATGCAAAGAATAAACACAAAAAACACACTGTGAATCTACTTTCCTCTCATTTTCTCAAGCCACTGCTCTTTGGACAGGGTTTCTGTGGCGGGGCAGTAGATAGTGCCTCTAAACTGACTGTGTCCGGTCGCGGCCGTCCTGAATGCCCTGCACTTCTTGCAGGTGTTGGCTTCTACCTTCCTCTTGTAGGCACGTGGGGCGGCGGGACGCTGAGAACCAGGGGTGCTCGAATATGGGAGGATGTGAGCAGTTGAGGGGATGAACACGAGCGTGGCCGGGGTTGGAGGAACAAGGTGTTGTGGGATCGCAACCACAGTGAGGGTCGAGGCTGGGCGAGGGTCGAAGGTCACCAAATTCCTCAGAGGCTGGATTTTTCTTGCTAGCTTGGGTCTGGCAGCTGGACATTTGGCTATATCTACTGGCGGCGTCTTCAGCGTAGCTTGTTTTTCTGTGGCAGCGCAGGTTTGGTTACGCCACTGCATCAAACTGCTCTGACTCACATTCACTAGCTGCAGGTTAGCATTAGCCAGGATCAGCTCCCGTATCTTGCTGTAATCCTGTAAAATTAGGCACCATGCCGTCTCCTCCTCGCCTGGACCCCTGTGGATCTTACAAAGCCTGAGTAGAATGGCGTCCATGAGGCGGTAGTGATCAGGCCGCTGCGCGGGTGAGTCTGAGGAGCTCGACTGCTGTTTGTCAAACTTAGACAGGTTCTGCCACAGCGCCATAATGTCACTGACCTAAATAAAACCAAAACAGACATGGATGTTAACATATTATAGCCTGCTGTTATCATGATTTAACGCATTTTGCCTACCATGTTGCTAACATGATTTAATGCATGTTGATAAGATGTTTTAGCCATTACCAGCATGTTTCACGCATGTTTTAACACATTGCCAGCATGTTTGAGCAGGTCACCAACTTCTTTCTATTATGTTTTAGCCAGTTGGTAGCATGAATTCACATATTGCTAGCCCATTTCTAACATGTTTTAGCATACAGGTAAACATTTTTTAAACATTGATGAGGATGAGTGACATAACTTAGGATGCATAAAAAGATGAAGTTTGTTGACATTATTACGTTTTTTTTTAAACACACACACACACATGTATATAAACATATAACCCGAATTCCGGAAATGTTGGGATGTTTTTTAAATTTGAATAAAATGAAAACTAAAAGAATTTCAAATCACATGAGCCAACATTTTATTCACAATAGAACACAGATAACATAAATGTTTAAACTGAGAAATTTTACAATTTTATGCACAAAATGAGCTCATATCAAATTTGATGCCTGCTACAGGTCTCAGAATAGTTGGGACGGGGGCATGTTTACCATGGTGTAGCACAGGGGTCACCAAGTTCGGTCCTGGAGGGCCGGTGTCCTGCAGAGTTTAGCTCCAACCCTAATCAAACACACCTGAAGCAGCTAATCAAGGTCTTACTAGGTATACTTCAAACATCCAGGGAGGTGTGTTGAGGCTAGTTGGAGCTAAACTTTGCAGGACACCGGCCCTCCAGGATCAAGTTTGATGACCCCTGGTGTAGCTAGTGTTGCTTTCGTCAATGAAAATTATGACTAAATATCGTCGTCAACGAACCTTTATCACGTGACGAAAACGAGACGAGACGCAACGTAAATGCTGGTCATGTGACGATGACGATAATTAAATGTATAATGCAATATCATTGACGAATAAAAACGAGACTAAATGTGGTTTACAAAATAAAAACTATGCTAAAATGTCTCTTCATTTTCGTTGACCAAAACGAGACGAAACGAAATGTTATAACGTTATTTCGTCTCGTTTAGTCGCATTATTAATATTTTGCAGTATTTCGGTTTCATGTGTCTCACTTCAGGGGCTGTCAGGGTTGCCAGGTTTTTGCAACAAAACCCGCCCAATTGCTACTCAAAACTAGCCCAATCGCATTTCGAGGGGGGTTCCCCGGTAAAGTTCGCATTCCAGGGGCTAAATATCACGCTATTGGGGTCGCTTCAACCCACGGACATGAAAAACAACCCACGGCAACAGTGTTAAAGTAGCCCAATTCCGCGGGAAAACCGCGGACTTGGCACCAGTCTGCACAGACGCAGGCGGCGTCACTTCCTCAAGCTCCACTCGCGGCATTATTTAGAAGACGACAACAAACAAAGTTAAGTCTGACACAGAGAAAGGGACCGATGGCCGGCTTCATCTGACTTCAGTTTACAAGCAATACAAGTAACAGACACATTTTATTTGCACTTTTTAGTATGTTATTGTAGCTCGAGCATTCAAGCACCTTGTTTCTCTTTGTTAAACTTGAATGTATATATATATATTTTCTGGCATTGTCATGTGATGCTATTTTATTTTATTTATTGTTTTTATTTATGTAAATTTATGTCTGTACACTAATAACATGTTTGGTTGGTAAAATAAATGTTGTAAATTCAAATCAGAATGTCTTTGGATGTATTCTTGAGTCTATAAGGTAACAATAATATAATAAGATAACCTTGTTTGAAATGGGTTTGGCTAAAAGAAAATTTTGGTTTCGTCTATACTGCTAGGTACTTATACTATATTGACTGGGTTAAATAGAATTGCATTATTAAAAAGAGACTAAAATACAATTTTCATTGACTAAAACTAGACTAAAATGTCATCAGTTTTCGTCGACTAAAACTAGACGAAAATAGTCATGGACAATTCTGACTAAAATAAGACTAAAATGCTCAGACTTTTAGTTGACTGAAACTTGACTAGACTAAAAAGAGTATGAACGTGACTAAAACTAATAAAAACTAAAATGACAGCTTCACACAAAGACTAGACTAAAACTAAAATTAAAACAGGCCGCCAAAAACAACACTAGGTGTAGCATCTCCTCTTCTTTTCAAAACAGTTTGAAGACGTCTGGGCATCGAGGTTATGAGTTTCTGGAGTTTTGGTGTTGGAATTTGGTCCAATTCTTGCCTGATATAGGTTTCCAGCTGCTGAAGAGTTCGTGGTCATCTTTGACGTATTTTTTGTTTAATGATGCACCAAATGTTCTCTATAGGTGAAAGATCTGGACTGCAGGCAGGCCAATTCAGCACCTGACTCTTCTACTACAAAGCCATGCTGTTGTAATAGCTGCAGTATGTGGTTTTGCATTGTCCTGCTGAAATACACGTCCTCTGGAGGGGAGCATATGTTGCTCTAAAATCTTTATATACCTTTCAGCATTCATAGTGCCTTCCAACACATGCAAGCTGGCCATACCATATGCACTTATGCACCCCCATACCATCAGAGATGCTGGCTTTTGAGCTGAACGCTGATAACATGCTGGAAGGTCTCGCTCCTCTTTAGCCCGGAGGACACGGCGTCCGTGATTTCCAACAAGAATGGCAAATTTAGACTCGTCTGACCATAGAACACTTTTCCACTTTGAAACAGTCCATTTTAAATGAGCCTTGGCCCACAGGACACGACGCCGCTTCTGGACCATGTTCACATATGCTTCCTTTTAGCATGATAGAGCTTTAGTTTGCATCTACAGATGGCACGGTGGATTGTGTTTACCGACAGTGGTTTCTGGAAGTATTCCTGGGCCCATTTAGTAATGTCAATGACAGAATCATGCGATGAGTGATGCAGTGTCGTCTGAGGGTCCGAAGACCACGGGCATCCGACAAAGGTCTTCGGCCTTGTCCCTTACGCACAGAGATTTCTCCAGTTTCTCTGAATCTTTTGATGATGTTATGCACTGTAGATGATGAGATTTGCAAAGCCTTTGCAATTTGACATTGAAGAACGTTGTTTTTAAAGTATTCCACAATCTTTTTACGCACTCTTTCACAGATTGGAGAGCCTCTGCCCATCTTTACTTCTGAGAGACTCTGCCTCTCTAAGAAATCCCTTTTATAGCTAGTCATGTTACAGACCTGATGTCAATTAACTTAATTAGTTGCTAGATGTTCTCCCAGCTGAATCTTATCAAAATGTATTGCTTTTTCAGCCCTTTGTTGCCCCCATGCCAACTTTTTTGAGATCTGTAGCAGGCATCAAATTTGAAATGAGCTCATTTAGTAGATAAAAGTGTAAAATTTCTCAGTTTAAATATTTGTTATGTTCTCTATGTTCTATTGTGAATAAAATATTGGCTCGTGTGATTTGAAAGTCTTTTAGTTTTCATTTTATTCAAATTTAAAAATGTCCCAACATTTCCGGAATCCGGGTTGTAAATATATATATACATACATATGTATAAATGTGTATATATATATATATATATATATATATATATAATATATATATATATATATATATATATATATATATATATATATATATATATATATATATATATACATACATACAGTTTTTGTTTATATTTAACTTTTCTATCATTTTAAATTATATACATTTAAAACTATTTAAAAATCAGGAATCTGAGGATGCAAAATATACTATTTTCTATATTCTTATTTTCTTTATTCACCTCAAGCTATGTAAATGTTTTTGGCATGAATTGACATTGATACACGAGAACTTGATCATATAACAAACACAGCTCACACACAAATGTCTAAATTATATTATGTAAACATACACTTCTTTTTAAAAGTTAGTTTTGATTTATGTTTCGTACCTGCTGGCTGCTGAGATGATTCTCTGTCCTCAGATCCACAAGATAATCAGCGAGTCTGTCTACGTGATCCAAGTCTGACAGATTCTCCTTTTTCACTGTCTGAATAAGCAAAAGATGAGAAAATCATCAGAACATAATGCAATTCTTTGAGATAACTTTAAATTACAATCACATATTATAACCTGAGAAATCAACAGGATCAAAACCGAACAGAGAAATTAACACAGAAAGGCCTACTATAGCACAATAACAATATTATTATTATTATTATATACAAAATAATAGTTATATATAATAAAATACAATTATATAAATATTAGGGATGCACAATATTAGATTTTTGCCGATATCTGATATGTCGATATTTTCAACTCATTTTGGCATACAGCCGATACCGATATATTTCCTATTGCTTGGAAACCACACCAAGTCTCTCCTGTGCAGAAATTATAAACAAATAATTTTTAATTTTGGTTAGTTTTTAACAAAAAAACGTATTTGTTAGAATTAAATACACAACAATGACGTTCTTTTATAATGACAGTACATTGAAAGCTTAGAAAATAATTATTAATTATTAACTATCAATCGCTGCATTTATTATTTTTTTCCCAGAAAGATGCAGTACTAACCATAAAATATTATTTTAAGATTTAACATTTGTAGATGGTCCAAGGCAAAAAAGTTGTAAAAACTCTTTTAGAGCTCATAATTCGATAAAAAAAAAAAAAATTACACAATGAATAAATCTGTATATATTAAATTATTTAATATTTACAAGTGTCATGTTTTGTGATTTTTTTATTCATGTAAGCTATAGCTAAGGATTATTAAATCAAAACATACTCATATTTTTATGACATTGATACTGCTTTATTTAATCAGAAACACACGTTTCTTAGTGATATATTTTACTTTTATTTTGTTACAAGTAGGCCAACAGCGCCACATATGTAAATACAATTAAATGCAGCGATCCATAACACTCAACATAATCATCATTCAGACCAAACTGTGCTTCAAGAATGAGTCACACACTGCTGATCTAATCACTAACACACCCTGAGCACATGTGAGTTAATGTATTCCTCTTATCAGCAACACATATCGGCATCATTTTTCATATCGGGCCGATGCCGATATTTACATTTAAAGCCATTATCGGCCTGAAAAAAATATCAGTCCGATAATATCGTGCATGCCTTATAAATATCATAATTGTAATTATAACCAACTATATATAAAAAATGATTATTATAATAATATAATTAATATAGTCAAATTAACATTATTAATTATGGCATTCTTTATGGCATTAAATTAAATTATGGCATTAAATTAAATTTAATTAATGACATCTTAAAGTGTTCTAGTATGAAGCTTAGAATGCAGCTGAACAAAAACATAATTAAATCATTATTTAAAGAAAGACTGACTAAATATTTATGGCTGCATCAACTGCTGGTTGTAAAATGTTCTGCTTCATAAAGTGTTGTATTTGTAATGCATATATTGACGTACCGCAGGGATCTGAATCGGGGCATCTTCAGCTGTGGACGGGGAGGGAAAGGCTGGTGGATCATCAAGGAATAAACTCACAGTCGGGTCATCAAACCCCTCATCCTCCTCCCCTTCATCATTAACATCCTCCAGCAGCTGGACGGTCTCCGCAGCATCTGGGTCCACCGTTTGAGGCGGCCGCCCCATTTGCCTGAGCAGATAGTCCACTCCAATGAGCTCTCCTAGAAAAAACAGAGCGAAGGAAATACTAGTGTACAGCATACGTACAAAAAAAATAGCATGTAAATCAATATATAAATCAAAACATTTAAAAATTTGTTGACATACACTACTGTTCAAAAGTACGCTAAGATATTTTAAAAATGCTTTTGAAAGAAGTCTCTTCTGCTCACCAAGGCTGCATTTATTTGATCAAAAATACAGTAAAAACATAAAAATTGTGAAATATTATTACAGTTTAAAATAATTGTTTCCTATTTGAATATATTTTAAACTGTAATTTATTTCTGAGATCACAGCTGTATTTTCAGCATTGTTACTCCAGTCTTCAGTGTCACATGATCCTTCAGAAATCATCCTAATATGCTGATTTGAATATTATCCTAATATGCTGATTTGAATATTATCAATGTTGAACACAGTTGTGCTGCGTAATATTTTTGTGGAAAAAAATTTCAGGTTTCTTTGATGAATAGAAAATTCACAAGAACAGCGTTTAATTGATTACTATTTAACTGAAATAGAATCTTTGTAGCATGTCTTTACTGTCACTTTTGATCAATTCAATGCATCCTGCATAAAATGTGCATATTTATTTATTTATTGCCAAACACCCTGCTTGGTGAGCTCATCAACAATGATAACATACATTAAGTTCAAGTTCAAGTTCAAGTTGAGCTTTATTGTCATTCCGCTACATGTGGGGACATACAGTGGAACGAAATGTCGTGCCTCACAGGACCACGGTGCTACATACTGTAAATATGTACAGACATACAACAATGAAGTAAAACACTATAAACCTATACACAACTAACCTACTGACAGATTTTGACTAAGTTTACTATATATAAATGTTTAACCTATACAACTAAAGATAAAGATAAAAAATACAAACTATACAAACTATGCGAATGCTTCACATAAATACTGTAAATGTGCAGAGAGAAACATTGTGAGTCAAGCAACTGGCTGGGGAACAGTACAAGATGATTTGTAGTGGTGCATGAGCATGTAAACATACATATATTGCTGAGTCTTTTGTGGGATTGTGTACACACAGCAGTGTAAGAAAAGTGTCTAGTGCATAGAGGAGAGTGTGCTGCTACAGGTGGTTTGTACGGGCCCACTCACCTGTGTGTAGCACATTTGAATTGCACAAAAAAAGTTCACAGTTTTTTCTTAGGTGAGGTAAGGTTGGGGGGGTGTTTGGAGAGGGGGGGGTGGTCCGTGTTTCAGGAGGTAGGGGTTTGCATGGGGTTTCAGAGGGGGGTGGGGTGATCTGAGTTCAGGGCTCTCACAGCCTGGGGGAAAAAGCTGTTGAGCAGTCTGGCGGAGCGGGCTCTGATGCTCCGGTACCGTCTTCCTGATGGTAGGAGCTGGAAGAGACTGTGGGACGGGTGGGTGGGGTCCTTCACGATGCTGTTGGTTTTGCTGGAGCATCGCGCAAGGAAAATGTCCAGGATGGATGGGAGAGGGGCTCCGATGATCTTTGCAGCCGTGTTCACTGTCCGCTGGAGGGTCTTGCGGTCAGCAGCACTGCAGTTCCCGTACCAGACAGTGATGCAGCTGGTCAGCACACTCTCAATGGTGCCCCTGTAGAATGTGGTGAGGATGGGTGGTGGGAGACTTGCTCTTTTCAGCCGGCGGAGAAAGTGTAGGCGCTGTTGTGCCTTCTTGGAGAGTGACATGGTGTTGGTGGTCCAGGTGAGATACTCCGTGATGTGCACCCCCAGGAATTTAGTGCTGCTGACTCTCTCCACAGTCGAGCTGTCGATGGTCAGTGGGGGGTGGTCAGTGGAGTTCCTCCTCCTGAAGTCCATCACAACCTCCTTTGTCTTCTCCACATTTAGGGACAGATTGTTAGCGCCACACCATTCAGCCAGCTGTGCCACTTCCTCTCTGTAGTGCGTTTCATCGTTGTTGCTGATGAGACCTACCACTGTTGTGTCATCAGCAAACTTGATGATGTGGTTGGAGCTGAACTTGGCAGTGCAGTCATGGATCAGCAGCGTGAAGAGAAGCGGGCTGAGCACACAGCCTTGTGGGGCACCTGTGCTCAGTGTGGTAGTGCTCGAGGTGTTGTGGCCGACATGGACTGACTGAGGTCTTCCGGTTAAAAAGTCCAGGATCCAATTACAGAGGGAATGGTTAAGGCCCAGCAGGTTTAGTTTATTTATGAGCTGTTGTGGGATTATTGTGTTGAATGCCAAGCTGAAGTCAATGAACAGCATTCTAACATAGGAGTCTTTGTTTTCTAGGAGGTTATGAGCCAGGTGGAGGGTAGAGGAAATTGCGTCGTCCGTAGAGCGGTTTGGACAGTATGCAAACTGGAGCGGATCGAGTGTGTTGGGGAGGCTGTTTTTGATTTTTTGCATGACTAACCTCTCAAAGCACTTCATCATGATTGGGGTCAGTGCTATGGGACGGTAGTCGTTTAAACAGGACACAGGTGATTTCTTTGGTACCGGTATGATTGTTGTGGATTTTAGACATGTGGGGACGACTGCCTGGCTCAGCGAGGTGTTGAAGATATCTGTTAGGACATCCGTCAGCTGTGCAGCACAGTCTTTCAGTACACGGCCAGGTATGTTGTCAGGACCCGCAGCCTTTCGTGGGTTAATCCTGGATAGGGTCTTTCTTACGTCGGCTGCAGACAGACAGAGCGCCTGGTCGTTGGGAGGTGTGGGCAGTTTTTGTGCAGGTGTGTCGTTCTGCATTTCAAACCGTGAATATAAGTGGTTGAGTGTATCGGGGAGGGATGGATCATCATCACAGGCCTGTGGCGGGGGCTTGTAAAGATATTAGAAAAGGTTGTATCCTCACAATTATATTCCTTCTTAGAGAAAAATGATATCTGTGAGGATTTCCAGTCAGGATTTAGACCGTATCATAGTACTGAGACTGCTCTCATTAGAGTTACAAATGACCTGCTCTTATCATCTGATCGTGGTTGTATCTCTCTATTAGTTCTACTGGATCTTAGCGCTGCGTTCGACACTATCGATCACAACATTCTTTTGAATAGACTAGAAAACTTTGTTGGCATTAGTGGAAGTGCATTAACATGGTTCAAATCGTACTTATCTGACCGCCATCAATTCGTAGCAGTGAATGAAGAGGTATCATATCGATCACAAGTGCAGTATGGAGTTCCTCAAGGCTCAGTACTAGGGCTGTTACTTTTCACGCTTTATATGTTACCCTTGGGAAATATCATTAGGAAACACGGGGTTAGCTTTCACGGTTATGCTGATGATACTCAGCTCTATATTTCTTCACGGCCTGGTGAAACACACCAAATTGAGAAACTTATGGAATGCATAGTCGATATAAAAAACTGGATGACGAGTAATTTCTTACTGCTAAATTCTGAAAAAACAGAGGTGTTAATTATCGGACCTAAAACCCCCACAAGTAATAACCTAGAACACTGTCTAACACTTGATGGCTGCTCTGTAAATTCTTCGTCATCAGTCAGGAACCTAGGTGTGCTATTTAATAGTAATCTCTCCTTTGACAGCCACGTTTCTAGCATTTGTAAAACTGCATTTTTCCATCTTAAAAATATATCTAAACTGAGACCTATGCTCTCAATGTCAAATGCAGAAATATTAATTCATGCGTTTATGACCTCAAGGTTAGATTATTGTAATGCTTTATTGGGTGGTTGTTCTGCACGCTTAATAAACAAATTACAGATGGTTCAAAATGCAGCAGCTAGAGTTCTTACTAGAACCAGGAAGTATGAGCACATTAGCCCAGTTCTGTCAACACTGCACTGGCTCCCTACTAAACATCGTATAGATTTTAAAATCTTGTTAATTACTTATAAAGCCCTGAATGGTTTAGCTCCTCAGTACTTGAGCGAGCTCTTATCGCATTATAGTCCTTCACGACCGCTGCGTTCTCAAAACTCTGGCCATTTGATGATACCTAGAATATCAAAATCAACTGCGGGCGGCAGATCTTTTTCCTATTTAGCTCCCAAACTCTGGAACAATCTACCAAACACTGTTCGGGAGGCAGGCACACTCTGTCAGTTTAAATCTAGATTAAAGACCCATCTCTTTAACCTGGCGTACACATAACACACTAATACACTTCTATTATTCAAATCCATTAAAGGATTGTTAGGCTGCATTAATTAGATCAACCGGAACCGGGAACACTTCCCATAACACACGATGTACTTGTTACATCGTAAAAAGATTGACATCTACGCTAATATTAGTATGTTTCTTTCTTATTCCGAGGTCACTGCATTCACCAGATCAGATGGTGGATCAGCACCTAGAGACGACCTTTACAGCCCTGAACGTCAGCGGAGACCAGGACACCTAGATGAGCCCCAGAGACAGACCCCCAGTGAGGACCCCGTCACCTAGACAGCCATCAGGAAAAGACCTCGGGAACCAGTTGAGCCCAATCTGACTTTGCAGCAGTTGGAATTGAACTGCTGTGTCGTCTGGCCAGAGGAGAAATGGCCCCCCGACTGAGCCTGGTTTCTCCCAAGGTTTTTTTCTCCGTTCTGTCACCAATGGAGTTTTGGTTCTTTGCCGCTGTCGCCTCTGGCTTGCTTAGTTGGGGACACTTCATTTCCAGCAATATCGTCGACTTGATTGAACAGAAACTTTTTGAACTGAACTGAGCTGGACGATGCCATCACTGAATTCAATAATGAAATGCCTTTAACTGAAAATTGAGTGTTTAATCTTGTAATTTTACATTATTGACACTATTTTCCCATTTTGATATTGTGCAGTTGCTTTGTCACAATTTGTATTGTTAAAAGCGCTATATAAATAAAGGTGACTTGACTTGACTTGTAGTCAGTGATGGTCTGAATGGCTTGCCACAGGCTCCGTGTGTCTCTGCTGTCCGTGAAGTGATTATTGATTTTTTGAGCATGTGACCGTTTTACATTTTTGATGCCACGGGACAGACTGGCTCTTGCTGTTTTGAGGGCTGCTTTGTCTCCTGATCTGAATGCTTCATCTCTGGTTTTTAGCAGCCCACGAACCTCTGCTGTCATCCACGGCTTTTGGTTTGCACTTGTGGTGATGGTCTTAGTGACTGTCACATCATCCATGCACTTTTTGATGTAAGCAGTCACAGTTTCAGTGTACTCCTGCAGGTCTGTGTGGTTGTTGTAGGTGGCCGCCTCTTTAAACATGTTCCAGTCTGTGCACTGAAAGCAGTCCTGTAGTGTTGAGGTAGCATCATCTGGCCAGATTGTGATGAGTTTTTGAACCGGTTTGGCGAGTTTCAAAAGTGGTCTATATGCTGGGATTAGCATAACAGAGATGTGGTCTGAGTACCCGAGGTGGGGGCGGGGTACAGCTTTGTAAGCGTTCTTTACGGTTGTGTAAACAAAGTCCAGCGTATTATTTCCTCTTGTTGCAAAGTTTACATGTTGGTAGAACTTTGGCAAAACTGTCTTTAAATTTGCGTGGTTGAAGTCACCGGCTATGATGAAAAAGCCGTCGGGGTTATTTGTTTGTTGTTCACTGATGGCGCAATACAGTTCACGAAGCGCGTCCTTAGCGTTTGCACACGATGGAATGTAAACCGCGACAATAACAATGGCCGTGAACTCCCGCGGCAGATAGAACGGTCGGCACTTCACAAACATAAACTCCACCAGCGGTGAACAGTGTTTTGATACTACCGCAGCATTGTTACACCATTCTTTGTTGATATAAACACACAAGCCACCACCGCGGCTCTTACCAGAAAGTGTTGTGTCTCTGTCCGATCGGCAGCATGTTAGCCTGTTCAACTGAATGGCGGAGTCCGGGACGTTGTCATTTAGCCATGTTTCAGTGAAAACAAACACACAACAATCCCTTGCCTCATGCTGTGTAGACCGACTGAGTTGAATTAAGTCCAGTTTGTTTTCCAGAGAGCGAACGTTTGAGAGCATGAGTGTTGGAAGAGCCGGTCTTGTGGGATTAGCTCTTAGCCTCGCTCGTATACCTCCGCGCTTACCGCGCTTCCGTCCTCTCTCACACCGCTTGCGACGCTGCCTTGTGCGGGTAGCATCAGTAGGCGAGGCCGCAGTCTCGAGGTCCGGCTCCAGCAGTAAACAAAGGCCTCGTAGCTTCTCAATAGCCGCCGGCGCGAGTTGGTGTTTGTACGCGTTGCCGATATCCAGAAGGCTTCGGCGATCATATATGTGTTTTGGAGTGATTTCCTTATGAGCTAGCGGTAAATTTACACTATTTGAAGACGAACAGACGACATTAAAAGACATAAAAGCACCGTCTTTGGGACCTGGAGCAGCCGCTGCATCTGAACGCGCCGCCATCTTGGATTAGATACATACATAAGTACATTAAATACATACATAAGTACATACACATACATAAATCCAACTATACATATATGTCCTATCAATTATGAGGAGTGAAATACAGATGCATAGATACCAGAGGAATTAAGAGCATGCACAATCTTACAATAAGTACTGTTCAGAAACCGTGTGGACTTAGTTTTAATTGCTCTAAGGCGTCTTCCTGAAGGAAGAGGCGTAAAAATATGGTGCACATTCTGCAAAGTACAGATGCTGCTAACGGAGACAGACTCCAGGGAGAGCGAGGACTTTACCAGTGTATTGTTCAGGCGGTGGGAAGGTGCGCACAAGCTTCCGGCCGAACAGCTGTAGGCAGTTGTTGTTGACGTAGTCCACTATCTCTCCTGCATAACTGAGCACAGATGAGGGTTTGGTGCCGAGTGACGATGCTAACCGCTCCTGATTCCACTTGTACAAGCCTTCCACAAGATACAACTGGAGATTCAGGCTGTTAGCACTGGCACCTGTTAATAACAAAAGAGCTTCTTGAACTGAGTGACTGTCAAACTATAGGCATTTAAACAAGATTGTGTTTATAAAGTGTCAACAAAGTAGAGTGTTAATCGATTCACAAATTTCAGAGAAGCAGTTTTATTAATAAAATAAGTAATTCAGCATTTATTTAATATATTTAATTTTATTGTATTGTAAATTTGTAATATTATAATATTTAATTGTAAGGTTGATAATAATGATAATAATAATAATAATAATAATAAATGTATATACCTCATTAAAGTTTGTTAATTTAAACAACAAAATGAAGTAAGGAAAATTATTCAAAATATATTCTCTAAAAAGAAGTCATCTTATGCATCTCTAAGCATTTCAACAAGATTGTATTTATAAAGTGTCCAATTTACTCATTACAGAAAATGATTTCCATTAATTCACTACAAATGTGTTATCTGGCATGCATTCAAACTAATCCACTCAAAATTATTTTAATAATTATATTTTTTAAATATTTCATGTAATTATATTTTAATATTTAGAATTATGTATTATATATATATATATTTTTTTTATAATACTAATAATAATAATAATAATAATGCCTAAACATCATTAAAGTACATCATTGATAATTTAATAGAGTTTAATTATATTTTAATATTTATAATTATTCTTTATTATTTCTAATTATATATTAAAAAATGTATTATTATTATTACTATTATTATTAATGAATGAATACATCCTTATTAAATATTTAATATTACATATTATTAAATGTAAACAATAAAAACACTTGGAAATGGCATAAGAAAACTCTATAAAAACAAGTTTCCTATCAAATGCAACTTTTCTTCTCAAAATACTTATTTAATTTTATCTGGTTTAAATATATATTTTTAACTGAAAAACATACATTGGAGTTTTTTT
Source organism: Schizothorax lantsangensis (assembly GCA_027422415.1). Classification (NCBI taxonomy): domain Eukaryota; kingdom Metazoa; phylum Chordata; class Actinopteri; order Cypriniformes; family Cyprinidae; genus Schizothorax; species Schizothorax lantsangensis. The sequence continues at coordinate 95,379 of JAPDDO010000247.1, read as the reverse complement.
CCTTTAAATGTTGATTGTGTTATAATTCAAATGAGCCACAAACCTGGAATGAAGCTGTTGAGGTGGCGGTGGAAAGACCGGAGGTCCGTCAAGCCCCTGGCACACCTGTATTTAGTGAGAAGGAGTCCTCTTTCGGTGACGGTGGTGCCTGTCTCGGTGTACAGAATCACACCTGGCACATCCTGAATGCACGACACATGCTTCTTCTGATCCTGCCAGATGTTCTCCATCTTAACCGCGTCCAGCAGAGCGATGCCGAACGGATCCCTCCAGTTCTTCAGCTCCTGCAAAAGCTGCTCGATGCAGCGTACGCTGGTCTCCACTCCACGGGTCCTGCGGCGGCAGTAAAGCGCCAGCTCTCTCGCGCTGATCTGCCCGT